>SNQJ01S0034513.1:56014-74678 GCA_010110895.2 Picea sitchensis
TAATATTTTATTTTAAGTTATTTTGCATGCAACTTTCATTTACAAAGTAATTTCATTGTAAAAATGATTCTCGCTTATTCTATAAAAGTGGGTCACTTTATAAGTAATTTATTTAAAAGTGAGCTTATAGTCACAGTTAGGGGGGAACATCACCACGTGGACCAACTTCTACTTGCCATGTGGCTCTTTGGTTACTGTTTATGCTTTTTTCAAAAGGGCATAACTTTCACATCCGAAGTTTGTTTTCAGTGCCGTTTTTTTAAACAACTTATTTTTTCGAGATCTTTCCATCAAAACCATCAGTTTAATAATTTTTATGCATATTTAATATGGAATCTCCTAGTGATATTTTGCTTATCAGTACCAACTAATTCTTATGGAAATCCCATATGGAGGATGTCTAAAGAAGTAAATGATTGTATCATATTACCTTGGGGAAAGAACTAGAACCCATTGATGATTAAAATAATGTCAAATGAAAAAATAAGAATGACAAAGCACATGGATTGATCATAATTTCAATCTCTCCTGATTTAAGGTTTCACCTTCAAGGAATTGATGAACTTGATGATGCTTGGGAAAAATTTGAAGTTGTTTGATAAACACAATATTATTCGAGCCCACCAGTTGGAGAATCAATTAATGACCTTAAGTCACAATGTTTTTCTTTGCATTGAAGATTACTTATACAAGTTCAAAACACTTAGAATTTTATGTATAAAATGAAAAATAGATGTGTCAAAATATCGATTCATATATGTTATTCTTGCTAAGATTGGTAGTGCATATTTTGTTTTTGTATCTACCTTTTATGCCACTGGAGAAGCTCTAGGGAGTGCTTATAAAAAACCCTCTCTTGAGTCATTTTGTGATGCTTTGATTCGAGAGAAAGATAAGCTTCTACAACTTGGATTGATTAGCATTGCAGGTACATCCAACAAAGCCTTAGTGGCCCAACAAAAATATAAATCCAAGAATTTGAAGAAGCAACATCCTTGCCACAACAACACACAAAATAAGGGTTCCAAACCCTCTCAACCAAGCTCTTCTCCTAATGGTGACAAAGGAGAAAAATACAAAAGTAAGAATATTGACAGACATTGGAAGTTTTGTAGGAAAGATGGTCATGAGGAGTCCAAATGTTTTAAGAAGATAGTAGCTTTAGAAGCAGAGATAAAAAATCACAACATTAATATTGATTCTACTTCTTCTTCTTCTTCTGATGGACATGCATTTTCTACTTATGGTTTATCTTCCAATGCAACTTCTACTTCTTCTTTTGATGAGTGGCTCATTGATTTTGGAACATATTATCGTATGGATAAGAATAAAGCCATGTTTTATTCTCTTAATGAAAGTAACACCAACAAAATATTTGTTGGTGATGATAGATATCTCAGTGTTGTAGGATCTAGAACAATTTAGGTAGATAATGATCATTTCAATGATCTATTAAGTGTTCCAAGTATTTCCTGCGACCGTATTTCAATGTATCAAATACCTCATTTAGGTGAAGGTAAACCCATAGATTTTTCACCTCATCAAGTTGTAATCAAGGATCTAAAAGATCCTAAGCATGTTCTCGCAACATGAATTGTTGATGATATTACAAGGTTGTACAATTTTGACAACTTTGGGTCATAATATTTTCCATCAGTTTTTGTTGCTTATAGTGATGACTTGAGAAAACTTGGGCATAAGCAGTTTGGTCATCTAAACTATTGTTCATTGCAAAAACTATTTAATCAACAGATGGTGACTATTCTTCCTCTTGTTTCTTGCAGAGATGGTGTTTGTGTCGATTTTGTTCTTGGAAAACATCATCGGGATAGTTTTGACAAACATGCCACTTGGCATGCCTCGACCCCTTTGTCACTTGTTTGCAGTGACTTGTGTGGTCCACTTTCTTCTCCTTGTTTTTTTGAGTGCAAGTATTTCTTAACTTTCATTGATGAATTTTCTAGATGCACTTGGGTTTACTTCTTAAAACTTAAGAGAGAAGTGTTTGACAAGTTTTTGGCCTACAAGGCCCATGTAGAAAAACAATCTAGACATCAACTTCAAAGTGTAAGAACAGATAATGGAGGTGAATATGTGAAATTTTTTTTTACAAGTTATTGCACTACATAGGGAATTCAAATGCAACCGACTATTCCATGTACACCACATCAAAATGGTGTTGCTGAGAGAAAGAATCACACATTAAAATAAATGACTAATTGTATGATCCAATCTAAGGGATTAAGTCTAAAGTATTGGGTGGAAGCCATTAACTATGCAAATTACATAGTAAATCGCACTCCCATAAAAAATATTAAAAATATAACATTGGAAGAAGCATGGAATAAAATTAAGCCAGTTGTAAATCACTTCCATGTATTTGGCAGTGTAGCATGGATCACATTCCTGAAGAGAAAATGAAAGCCTTACAACTTAAAAGTGATAAGTGTATTTTTGTTGGTTATTTTGAAGATGTTGAAGGTTACAGACTTCTTCAACCTCATTCAAATGAAATTATTATTTGAATAGATGTTAAATTTGATGAAAATATCTTGGATTGTGAGCCTAATTCAATGTTTGTGCTTTCTTCGACCTACGAGTCATCTTCAACGTTTGCGTCATCTTATGTTCCTATTCTGGTTTCTTATTCTTCAGATGATGACAATGAGGATGAAAATCCACCTTTTTCTGCTCACCTTTCTCCAGATGAGTCCATTGAACATAAACTTGAACCAACACCACAACTTTCTAGTTGGGTATGTTCAACACGAGAAGCATTTGTTGATCTTGTCGGTGATCCTTCAAATCAACATTAGACATGTTCACAATTCCAACAAGCTTCTTCTCTTTTGGTTCAATTTTCAAAGACTCCTGATCTAGAGACATTTGAAAAAGCTTCATGTCATCCAGATTGGGATAAATAAATGAATGAAGAATATGATTCTTTAATGGAAAACGATACTTGGGATCTTGTACCTCTTCCGGAAGGAATAAAACTTGTTATATGTAAATGGGTCTACAAAAATAAGAATGCATCGGATGGATGTGTTGAAATACATAAGGTTCTATTAGTTTCCAAAGGGTTCTCTCAAGTTGAAGGAATAGACTATAATGAAACCTTTTCCTTGTAGCCAAAATGAATTTCATCCACCTTGTTCTAGCCCTTGTTGCCTCACATAAATGGGAGGTCCATCAAATGTATGTTAAATCTTCCTTCTTGCATGGGGATTTGCAAGAAGAAATCTATATTGAACAACCTCATGCATATGTATAGAATGACTCTAGCCTTGTTTGTCACCATAATAAATCTCTTTATGGTCTTAAGCATGTTCCTCAAGATTGGTATGCCAAAATGGACAAATTTCTTCTTGACATTGACTTTCTTAGATGTCATTCTGACCCCAATGTCTATACCAAGAAAGTAAGAAGCCATCTCATAATACTTTTTTTTTATGTTCATTACCTTATCCTCACTGGTAGTGACCCAAAAGTTTTAAACCATGTGAAAATTGTTCCTTGAAATGGTTGATTCATGCTATTTGCACTATTTCCTTGTCCTCCAAGTTTTGCAAACCAAGGAAGGATTTTTTCTTTCCTAGTCTAAGTATGCTTGTGACCTTATTTGTCACTTTCACTTGGAAGATTCAAAACCAACCCCTTCTCCTTTCCAGTCTAGAGTCAAACTTGTTCCCACTTGTACTTCCCCTGAAGTTGATGCCACTTTGTACCATCAATCAGTTGGTAGCCTCTTATACTTGACTCATACCCGTCCCGATCTTTTCTTTGTTGTTGGTCTTGTTGCTTGGTATATGAAAACACCTCATGAAATCCATTGGAAAGCAACTAAAATAATACTTTGGTATGTATTGGGTATAGTTCAGTTGGAGATACATTATAGCTTAGAGGGAATCCTTTATTTGTTGGTTTCACTGATTCACATTGGGCCTACAACCCTGATGATCGAAAGTCTATTGCAAGTTATGTTTTCAGCCTTGGTTCAAGACCTATCACTTGGGCATGTAAGAAACAATACGTTATTTATGTTTCTTCAATAGAAGTAGAGTACCGAGCAACGATTAATGCAAGTCAAGAAGCCTTGTGGCTTTGACAAATCCTTTCAGAGTTTGGATTCCAACAACATCATCCAACCACCCTGTGGTGCGACATTCAGAGTGCCATTAAGCTCGCCAAATATCCAGTTCAACATCAACACAAAAAACATATCAAGATACACATGCACTTCATTAGAAATCTCATTCATGATCGAGTTATTGAAGTGCTCTTTTGCCCTATAAAAGATCAAGTTAGATAAATTTTCACAAAGTCTCTTACAGAAGAAAATTTTTCCAAACTTCGATCTATGTTAGGAGTTCAAGAAGTTGTCATTAAGGGGGGGTACAATCTAATGCCTCCTTCCTTCTCCTATTGTGTCACCTTTGTAAATCCTTCAATCATATCCCAAGTTTTTCTTAAGGGGGGATGTTAGGATATTTAGACACTTAGTAGTTAGTAAAGATCAACTTGGTCTAATGCCTCGTTAGGTAAAAGTGTGTTTCTTTGATATGCATTAGTATGCATTTGTAGTTAGGTAATCTGATGGTCACAATATGTTCCCGACATAGAGTGATCCGAAAATTCATATTTTCCTCGATCTTAACAACTACATTGATCCATGGCTTACAAACCAATTGGTCCATGATCTCTATTTAAAGAGCACGAAGGGTCATTTTCCGATGATCAATTGAGAGAAACTCTCTTGTAAATATTTCTGTCATATTTTTCTTTTGCATTAATAAATTTCTGCAAGTGGTGTGTTGATCTTTGATCTAGTTGTGTGAGTGGTTACTAAATTTGTTCGTCCTTTATTGGAATACTTGTGTTGTCGAAAAATTTCCGCAAGTGGTGTGCTGATCTTGATCTAGCTGTTGTGCAGTGGTTACTAAAGGTGCTTGTTCTCTTTTTGAATACTTGTGTTGTCGAACACCGCTCCTCTAAGAAACCAATGAGAGGGCTTAATATGTGGGCAAGGGTGATGGGGAGACACGCCCTGCCGTGGGCGTGGGGAGGTCTGGGAAGGTCCTGAGGCTTTAGGGCTTAGGGATGTAGTAATAATTCCTTGTTTCTTCATGTGCTCTTCAAAGAATGTTTTATCTTTAAATCTTTAGTTCCTTTGTTTTAACATTTGTTTCTAATCATTTATATTTTTAAAGCGTCTCTTTTAAAATTTTATTATTATTTTATTAATTTTAGAAATCTCTTTAAAATTATTTTTGCTGTCATTTGAAATGAATGTTTTATTTTATTATTATTTTCTTTAATATATATATTATTTTTATTTAAAATTTTGTTTTTTATGTTTTTAAGAAATTTTAAAAAATTTATTACATATTATTATTATTATTATATATATATATCTTCATGGTTCTTTTTCCCTTTATTTTCCTCTCTGTTTTTATTTATTTTTCCTTTTATTTTTATTTTTTCTCGGTCATTTTATGATTTGATGTCTGATGGTGCTATTGATAACATCTCTTTTTGATTCAGGGGATCGATTTTAAGATTTTGGTTTCAAAGATAAATCGACTTTCAGTTTTTCTCAGGTTTCAAAAAAATGTAATTTTAACCTTGAAAAAATTTGTGTTGTTGTTGTTAGCACCACTTTTGATTTAGGGGTTGATTTTTAATATTTTGCTTGCAATAGTACTAGTTGTTAATTCCACGGTTTCAAAATAGTTGCAATTTTAACCTTAGAGAAAATGTGCTACTATCAACGCCACATTTTGCCCTTTGCAGTTGATGCAAGATACCAGATATATAAAAATATGCGTAAGAGAAACGAAATGCTAGAAATGACGTAATAACAGTAAAATATCCAAAGATAATCTTCACAATACAATGTAAATGATATTTAAATAGCAAATGTAATAACACTTGAATCGTGATAGCAATGTTCACGTGCATCTTCGAGGGGGGCAACCTCCAATCGAAAAGCGTTAGTTCTCACATAATAATATCCAAGCTAGCTCCTCACGCATACCCCCGACCTCAGTTTATTCTGCATCTAGAGGAAGATCCTTCTAGCTGAAGCTTCTATTAGTTCCTCTTTATCCATTTTATTCTATTTTATTGAAAGGTCTTATTAATATTGACCTTTATTGGCATCCAATACATTGATTCATCTATGTGCGGGTTAGGACCCTAACATGTCACTTTAAAAACAACCTTTGTCCTCAAGGCTTGAGATGTGGGAACCGCTTAATGGTAGTTGGTTCCGCGGTATCCGGGCTGGAGTCATATCTTTCCACTGACGCAGCACTTCCTTTGATGGTTCCTCTCGATGTGATGCTCCTCTCGTCCAACCGCTTCCGGGTTGTAGCTAAATGGATCCTTTCCTTCAAATTAACTCCTGAAGGTTGGTTTGAAGTTGGCACCGGGTTCCACTCACCTTCGGGCGAAACATGAAAAATGTGATGTAGCTTCACTGGACCAAGCAGAGCTAACTGATATGTATCGGTCCCACATGCTTCTAGAACTACGGGCGTGGGCCATAAAATTTGGGGGCTAGCTTCTCGGCTTAATCGCCGCCTTGAGGGAAGCTTGCTTTATGGTTGTAATTTTAAAACACTGGACCTCTCTACAAATTGTCGCTCGGTTTTAATCTTTGATCTGCTTGCCACGCTTTCCATTCCGTTCCGCTATGACCGTTCTCCTTTGCGGTATGCGTCGGCGATATCCCCCTGCATCAGGTGTTTGGTCGACGGCCCGACCTTCGAGGTACCCGTAGGTACAGCGAGAGAACCCATGGTGGCTTCGGCCCACCGGCTTCAAAAGGAGTCATGAAAGTGGTTGTATGGTATGTAGTGCTGTACCTCACCATCTCAGCGTAGGGGTAACCATTGAGCCGACGGGTGTTGTTTTTCCGATGCAGCACTCCGTGATAGGTTTCCAAACACTTGTTGACGACTCCTTCGCTTTGACCATCCGGGTCTGGGATGATAAGCCGAAATAGATGCAATTGTGTGCCTTGTAGCTTAAACAGTTTTTTTGCCAAAAATTGCTTGTGAAGGTGGGTCCGACTGTCATTAGAGTTTGGCATGCCATGAAGCTTGAAGACCCGGGATCCATGAAAATTTGGGGCCACCGTGGATGCAATATAAGTGGTGGTGAAGAGCACAAAATGAGCATACTTGGAAAGTCGATCCACCACCACCATTAATAATATTTATTCTCGACGGTAAGCCCTAATAAAAATCCATGATATATCCTTCCAAATATTAGGGGGGAATTGGGAGCGGTTGAGGGCCTCGGAGATTTTAATTTGTTTTCCCTTGTTATGCTATATTCTTGTTCAGCCATTAAACTTACTGAGGTCCTATTTCATACCATCCCCAAAAGGAGCGCTTTAACTGGCTATATGTTTTGGTGAACCCTGAGTGCCCAATTGTGGTGTAGCATGAAGCTCAGAGAGTACCGTGGATTTGAGCTTTGATTGTTTATTGCATGACCCTTTGTATCAAGCTCATCCCTCGGGGCCAAGAGTAATTGGGAGCTCATGCTTCGTTCCTTCAGCCAAGGAATTAGATGCTTAACTTTGGGGTCTTGCGCCTATTCCTGGTTGCCTTGTACCAATCGTGTACAATGAAGGAAAGAGAAAAGAGGATCCTTCTTCCTCATATTTCCTCGACAAGCAGCATCCGGGCCAGCCACTACATTGTCTTTGCCCTTCCTTTGTAAATGATCCTTACAATCATAGCCAAAGAGCTTAGTGACCCATTTTGCACCGGAGGAGATGCTTTTGTTCCGTAAAAGTGTTTGAGGCTTCTGATGGTCCGGCCTTAATCGATCACCAAGAGATAAGGACGCCATAATCCAACCGCATGCAAAATCGCCAACATTTAATTTTCATAAATAGACGGCTCGCATCTCTTTCGCATAGCTTATATGGTTTGCTCGTAGCGTGCTATTCAATTCGCTTGCATAAGGATTAACGCCAATGCCTTCCCCGATGTCAGATTCCAACACACAAATGTCTTTGTGAAGTCGGAGAGCCAACCTGAGTGGTATTGGCCATCTTCAAGTTTGAAAAGCTTGAGCAACAATTGGGGTCCAATTCAAGAGTTCTTTTACGGAGCCGAGAGGTGTTGCAATCTTCCATAGTTCTTGATGAACTTATGTAATACCCTGCGGAGGTCTAAAATCCACGAAGCTTTTGAGAGTCTTAGGGTGCGCTAATCTTGCATAGTTTCAATATTTTTCGGATCCACCGTGACGTTTCATCCTTTCCTAACAGATGACCCAAGTATTCGACTTCAGATGCACCAAAGCACATTTGACTGCTTGAGGAAAAGTCATGCCGAGCGAAAGTAGGTCACAGAACTTGTCCACAGAGTCGACGGTATGTCCATGTTTTTTTATATATGAGGATATCATCAAAAGAAAACTAGACAAAATGACGGCTAGGCATGGAAGACATGGTTCATGAGGCTCGAAAAGGTGGAGGGGGCATTACAAAAAACAAAGGGCATGACCAAAACTCAGAGGGCTCTCATATGAGTGTGAAAGGTCAGCCTTAGGAATGTCTCCGCTTCTTCATGTAATGGATCCGTGATATTCGAGCTAAGATCAAGTTTGCGAAGAATTGGCACCACTCACTATCCGTGAGGTCATCAATGACCGGATGGAAATTTGTCTTTGATGGTGAGTTTATTGAGGGTTAATGGAAGTCGTGACACATTCGCCAAGAACACTTCTCTTTAGTACCATGACGATTGGGGAGGAGTAAGGACTCGTACAGGGACGGATGACCTCACGCATGTATTCCCTGACCATTTTTCAATTTCATTCTTTTGGGCAAAGGGTGGCGATATGATACGTTGGGGAAGGCTTCCCCGATAAGGAATGGAATGATCATGATTCCATGGGAAGGAGGGAGTCCTTTGGGGAGTGGAGAGAGAATCGATTGATGTTTAGTCAAGAGGGCTTGGAGGTCTTAAGGCACGGGTGGGATCTCACAGGGTTTGAATGCATGGAGCTGGGCCATGACCAATGACCTGAGCAATTCTCCATGCTGGCGAGAACTGATGATTTCTGTGGAGAACCCAAGTAGCGATACCTTGAAATTTATGTGTGTGGCCGCCTTTGGTCAAATTCAGCTGTTAAGTTTTGGAAGTCCATGAGAATGGGACCTTAACGGTTCGAGCTACCCCACCCAACACAATTTCGTAACCTCCCATGTCAATAGCAAACATATGGGATTTGAGGTTGTAGTCACCTATTTGAGACGCGACATTTTCATAGTGCCCTCCACATTTCATGGAGCCGCCATTGGCAATCGCGATTTGGAAATTATTAACAACATGGATATAAAAGTGGGTTTCTTGGGTACGCGCTTATGGATAAAGTTGTGGTACGCCACTATCAACCAAGATGATGACCTTCTGCGGCTTGATATAACCGACATTAGATTGAGAGTTTGGGGGTAGAGAAGCCGCGAGAGCATGGAGGAAAATGATGGGTTCTTCAGGAGGGTCGGCGGGAGGGTTTATTTCGGCTTCGTGACTCTGAATAGCGGCCATCATCATTTCTTTGAGTATCCCCGAGAGGGCCATAGCATTTTGTTCCTTACATTTGTGGTCTGGAAATATTTGTCATCACAGCTTTATACCGTAGGCCTTTGAGTTGTCGCTCAACCATCGTTCTGGCCAATTTTGGATTTTGAGGGAGCTTTTGAGGAGTAGTGGGTTTCACTAGTTTAAAGCGGAAAGTGGATCGACGCCTTTGAGAGGAAACACTTGTTGTGTTTCTTTGGCTTTTGGTATCCCTCTCCACCCAACTCGAGGTCAAGCCATGAGGACATGGGCCCTAACCTCCCTCCTTTGAGGCCACCGGAGAAGCACTCTCTCATGAAGAAGGCATCAGCCATGCCCTCCGTTCGAAAAGCCGCATCACTAAATGCAAATTATGAAGTCTTCGACCGCGGCCCTCGATTGCCTTTACTCTTTGTCAAACGCCCAAAATGGTTGGTGTGTCGGTCGTGCCGCTCATAAAGCCCGCTGAACAGTCCTGCTAATATATCATCCTTGACGGAAGTTTTTCCATTGCCAAATTCACGCTGCGATTCTTTGATCGAGATGGAGAACACCATACCGTGAGTTTGGCTGAAGTCATCGGTAATATTGTAGAGAGAGAGATAATGTTCCATACGAAAAAATCTAACTCTAACTGAGCCATCAAATTTAGTTACATCCAATCTCGCTATAAAGCATGTCCCTTGAAAGTGATGTGGTTGAAAGGAATGGAAGAGGTTTCTCCTTCAGCCTTTTAGGTACATCATCATCGAAAGGATTTTGAGTTTGCGCAGAGGGCAATAACGAATGCACTCAAGTTCATTTTTACTCCCACTTTACGCGACCGCATCGACTCATCCCGGACGATGCATCCATGGAGGCATCAATGAGGCAATAGTAGCAAATCGAAATATCAGACTTGCTGGGTCTCGGGCAGTAAATCATGTTGCATGGTGTTGAAGCGACTCTAGTTCTTGGTTACCGGCTGGGCCATGAGGACGGTGACTAAAAAGGGAGTCGTATGGTCGAAATTTTTGCAGTAAAATGATATGGATAAAAGTGATAAGGGAGAAGAGATGAATCTAATGGAATAAGGTCTCAAATAATGGTGAAAAATGGGTGACTCAAAAGGGTGCGGGCGGGTTGAAATTTTGCGAAAAATGATATGGATGAAGGAGAGTAAGTGAATATGAGCGCCAGTCTAATGGAATAAGTCTCAAATAATGGTGAAAAAATTTCCGTGACTTTTTTTTGCACAAAATTTTGTTGGTTATGCTTTGGTCCGAAGAATGTCGCAGTTATCGAATCCCCAAATCAACCGTGAGAGTATTTAATCGAAAGCAACCCCATCACGCATGGTTAATAGATCCTCATTAATTTGTTTATATTGTTGTTTATGTTCCTTAAGGGTTAGGTATTCAAAGGTTCTGCAAACAAGGGTTTGCCCTACGCTATAACTCTTCCTCGATAGCACGTATGGGTCCAACAGTAGTACCGGGCCCAATATCTCGTGGCACTAACTAAGGAGGATAGACCGCATCTCTTTAGCCAGCATTTCAATTCGACTCACCCGTGTACTAGGCATCTTCCCGAAGCTATAAGTTCCTGTGACACTATAGCAAAACACGCAATATAGGTTTATCTACGAGGGCTTCGTGAAATCTAGGCCGATCCGTACAAATGTGTTGTCTGATGCGCTACCAAACGAAGGGGTACCAAAAGGGGTTAAAATGGTGTCCAACAATGTAAGCTTTAAAACCTCTTGTATTTCATGTGTATATTCTTCCCCAACCACAAATTTACCCACTTGATGATAGATTTTTATTTTATTTAAAAAAAAAAAAAAAAAAAAAAAAAAGAAAAAATACCCACAATTTCCAAGGAAAGGGCTCGATACTCACTCTGCAAGATACCAGAGTATATAAAATAAGGCAAGTAACAAAACGAAATGTGCTAGAAATGATGTAATAATAATAGTAAAATATCCAAAGATAATCTTCACAATACACGTAAATGATATACGAAATAGCAAATGTAAATAGCTCTTTGGAATCATATAGCAATGTTCACAGGCCTCTTCATAAGTAACTCCAATCGAGCAACGCTCTGTTACACACATCTGCTAGGGTTCTCATACCCTCGACTCCTATTTATACTAAAAGAAGTATGTCTTTAGTGAAGATCCTTCTAGAAGCGGAAGCTTCCTATTAGGTCTCTTACATCCGCCTTATTCTATTTTATTGAAAGGTCTTATTAATATTGACCTTTATTACATCCGCAGTATCACATTGATCTACCTATGTGTGCTGGGACCTTTAACAGTTGATTTTAAGGTTGATGTTGACAATATTATGAGGCTATTAACACCATGGTTGCAAAAGGTGGCAATTTTAACCTTGAAAAAAAAGTGGGTGCAATTGGTATCACCCAATTTCTCAAAAACAAGGGTAAAAACATTCATTAAATGCAACTCTAAGAATATGAGAACTCCTTGAGAGTTCCTATTGTTGATAACTATGTTACTCTCCTATTATCTTCAACACTCACATATATTGTCTTCTAAGGATAAAATGTTCATGGATCAAGCTCCCATAACACTTTGATACCAAATGTGAGCGAACTAGGTGAGATAAACATGAAAAATGAACACATTAGAGAAACACGCCTAAGCAACCATATTGTAACATGAAAAGACAACACATTCAATTACACAAAGTTCCTTTAAAAACACATACAAATGCAAGAACCACTCAAATAAATATTTAGTTGGATTGATATTGTGGACTTAGACCATTGGTTGGGTAATACAACATTTATGGGTGGCCATTAGCCACTCCAATAAGCTTAAATTGGGGAAGGCCTCACCTGTCTTAAAAGGATGTCGTATGAATGCAAGGAAAGCCACATGCATTTTGGTCATAGATGGATTAAATTATTTGTTCTAGTGGTCACCACCATTACTTCCCAATCTAAGAGCTAGTTACAAAGGCTAAGCAATTTGTTTTATTTGTGGTGTATGCCATTCTTAATTCAATCTCGACCATATCTTCCAAACCTGAGGTAATAGTTACATCTTATTTGTTTTCACACAATTCTAACCTATTTTTTCAATTTTACAAGCAGGTTTACTTTTCCTTAGATTTTTCACCTCAATGTAAATTAAAACCTTCCATAAATCAATTCTAGTGATTAGTTTATCAAATGGATTGATTAGACTTCAATGTTCTACATTGTAGTGGGAATTTTTTGTGAGAATATGACAATTTTCTAATTTTTCCCATTTCAACTTTTTGTCTCTTTTAATCTATTTTCCTCGCTTATTGGATTTTTGAGTCATTGATTTTCTCAAGTATTTTATTTGTTGACCTCATTGAGTTATTTTGATGTTCAATTTGTAGCTCCAACATTTGTGTTGCTTGACATTACTTGAACATTTGAGGTTGAGAGGTATCCCTCAATTATAACATGGACACGTAGATAAATCAAGGAGGCAAATTGGTAACTTACCATTTTGAGACATTTTCTCTAACCAAACAACATTTCGACACAAATTATAAGGAGTGTCATGTACTTGTGTAGATTCTTAAATACAAGTGGTGTTACACCTTGGGTTTGCATAAAAGGATTTTGAGTTTCACATTCCTTCAATGATGACAACAAAGTTTACTTTCACTGAGGTAAGAAGTGTTTGGAATCTCAAAAGCATCACAAACTGAACTCAATTCTCACTTGTAGATTTTCAAATCCCAATGGTCAAGGACAAATTTCTTGACATAAATTCTTAAAACACACACAATAGGACAATGACCTCCCATTTGGATGTCATTGTTGGATGTCAATTCAGCTTTTCAATCCACATTAGGATGTAATAATACTTTTTGTTAGAGTTAACAAACAAGTCTTTTCAATCTCAAGTGAAAACATTATAGTGAATTTATTCTCGAGGACACATTGTTACTTTTTGCGATATGTCAATGGGTTTATGCTTAAGTTACCTAATCATTTAGATAAAATCAACATGAGAGTTAATTTTGGTAACATTAAAGTGCATCTTAGCTTACATGATTTGCGTAGCTTACTTGAAGGTTAATAAAATCTTAGTTATTTCAGCTAGAGTTATAAATATTCAATATACTTTAACTTAGATGAAAATATTGAATTTTGCATGCGACATGTATTAATATCTAATTTTAGATTGTAACCAACTCCCCATAAGGGTTGGAAGCTTTATTTGATAGTTTTAATAAAGATGTCATTTAGTGAATAAGGTCGTGAATATGATTTGGAAAGGTGCTTCACTTTATTATTCTCTTGTTCAACATTGAGAGTCGTTTACATAAACAGGCACAATTTTAAACATATTAAGACCATGGTTGATGATTTAGGAAATGGGTTCATTTCAAGAAATGGTCAATACATTCTAATTGTAGGAATTTATGCTCCTCCAATCCCTAGAAATGGAGGCAATTTTGGAAATCATTGCTGAAGTTTTTAACATGCAAAACTTTAATTAGAATATATTTATATGCTTTCGGGATTTCTATGAGATTGAAATTATAATAGATTAGGGTTTTAATAAAATATATCGTGTAGTAGGGTGTGAAAATGTTCATGTTTTTAATGAGAACTTGATCTTATTAAAAGAGATAGAATGATAAGGGGACCAGCTATTTGTATGGTATAATCAACATTATGGTTTGAGTTTTCATTCAAAGGGATTGCATAGAATATATATCCTTGACGAGATGAAATTAGACTACAAAACTATAGTTTACAAGGTGATCATTGCACATTCTTTATTATATCATTATGTAGTGTTTTTGCAACTTTGTTTCAGAATGGATGGTGTCAGGGAGGAATAACCCTTTAAGTTTAGTGAATAACTTTATGAAAAATAATATAATAAGGAATTAGATGAATGGTGCCAAGGAAGAAGTCCAAGAATGTTCCTCATGACGAGAAAGATGGAAATGGATATGTAAAACAACTTTAAAAAAACATGATTAAAAGAATATCTTTTGCTTTGTGGATAAACACACACAAGACTTTATAAGGAATTATAGCTAAAGGAGATTTCAAAACTTAGATCAAGGGTGGGATGGTACTGAACTTTTAAAGAAATGGAAATGTTAGTTAACTTCTAACTTGAACTATAAACCATGAAGAGAAGATGAAGGATAGAAATAGTCCACGATAAATTGAGACAAATCTAGAGATAAGAATATGTAGTTCTTCAAAAGATTGATTAAAGAAATGATCTTTTATTTATTGTCCAAGGAATGAAGCTAATGAACTTTTATTTGGATCAATATCAAATTAGGAAAAAAATCTAAGACTGTTATGAGGAGTTATGGTGTACTCAAGGTTACAATTAATTAAGGGAGTTAGCTTCAAATATTATCCTTGTAAATAGACTTTGTTATTGCAAGAAAGGGTTAAAATCAAACACATACTAGAATAAGGACCATTAGTAGAAGGTAAGGACGTTATAAAAAATCTCCCCAATAATAAGGTGCATGAATCAAATCGCATCATCACTAAATTATTTTGATTTATACTTCAAAAATCAATGTTGCTATTAAACGAAATAAAAAATAAAAGGTTAAATTATCTTATTTGTGTGTATTTAAACTGATTTGACTTGTGAGATATGTGTTAATCCCCTTTGTTGAAAAGTGGAAAGTATTTATACATCAAACAATCAATGCGGTTCCTAAAGGCCAAATTATAGATTTAAGGAACTAAAAGCCAATTTTTCTATGCAATGTCAGATACAAAGTTGTGGCCAAGTCTTGCTTAAAAGTTCAAGTTTATTTATTAGGAACTTGGTTTCAAGGTACCAAATAGGTTTTATACAAGCAAGGAGTACTCTTGATTATATAGAGATCCGCCACCATACATGAAGTAGAATTATAACAAACTTTTGAAAATTTTGGATTTCTATTACTCGCAATTTGTTGGCATAATATCGGCGACACCACCATTTGTTGGTTTCGACCATTGGAGGTTGATTTTCAACATCCGTATGGGTTAGACATGTATGCGCGCCCTTCCCATTTCTTTGCTATTGGTTGATAAGTTTCATGCTTGTTGGCAAATGCTACCGGGCAGCCATGCTTGTCATTGATGGCAAGTACAGCAAAGATGGGAGATGTGGTGGGATAAGAAGGATAAAAATCCTTTGGGGATGTGACGCGGAATCTCGAGGAACAGCCATAGCGTTCGCTACAGAGCGGTAAAGCTCATGATGTGAATTATGTATTATAGCGAAGACATAGATCCATGTTCCGGCGGATCTCATTCAAATTTCCCCAAAGAACGAGGGCCGCCGATCGCATTGCTGTGGCTGCGAGGGAGATGTTTCATCGGATTCGGGATCGGATTTCAATGCAGCTGAACATTAATGCAATTCAAAACCCGTGATTTCGCTATAAATCACCGGACTGGCATCGCCGATCAACATGAGATTCATAGATCGCTGATCCAACTTCCATCGCCGTAGACCACGCCACCGGACACGTAAGCAATAAATCCAGAAATGATGGCCTCGTGCAGATCTGGCACACTTCAGGATCATGCAACGTTAATCGAAAGTACACGTATAGATTCAACACATGTCGTCATGACGCCACCGAGGCATCGGTGATCGCGACTTTGATATGTCAAGAACACACCGCAATAGAAACCAAATCGCTGAAGGGCGTACCATGGCTAATCCGTCGGCCGAGTCAGAAGTTGATCCGACCTGATCTCTCGATGAGTATCGATCGTGGAATCGGTTAATTTGCTGGTCAAATCTCTTTGATTAACGAAACCCGGAATCGCTGATAAAGCGAAGTTCGCTTATTCAATCATCATAACCGCGAATCCGTGAATGATCCGGACCGCTGATTTCTTAACGGAGAACGTGACCGGAATTTAAAAGGCATGCATGATGACAACGAAATGTAAAACCCTCGATGAGGTATTTTGACCCAGCGTTGATGTCATTGATCAATACTGGTAGCCTGAAGGCCAAAGCCCGAAAGGAGCACATCGGGATCGAGAATCGGGTGTTCCGGTGCACGCGGTGCTTTCAACGTAGAAACGCAGCAAAACCCCGCTATAGAGAGATGATAAGGTTGTGGTCGAAAGTGAAGGTCATGGGTTGACCGGGAGCTAAGCCTGAGGGCTGCATATGAAAGGAGCCATCTGAATCGAGAATCGCGAAGTCCTGGAGATCAGGATTTTGACATCGCGAAATGGCTTAAATCGCTGATGAGCCCACCGATTTGATCTGAACCGCTTGACGGAGAAACGATCGAGGGCTACCGAGGTACGACATAGTGATTTCGACCGTTAGACAGAAGGACGAAGAGTCCTAATCGGCAGAGGTTGCGAATCTCAAGATAACACCCAGCTTACGCCGGCAACGCTGCGGGGAAAACCGCACTGGTGGTTTAAGAGAGTTACCATGAGTATCGTGCAGAGCACTCGAGGTGGAGCACATAAGACGGTGTGAGCATGAGAGTGGCACACATTGCATGCACGAGTGGCACATAAAATATAAATACACAAAGCGTATGGAAGAGATGAGGTCGCTATTGCCATTGTTGTTAGAATTGTTGTGGTCATTGTGTAGAAATATTGAAGTGTGAACAATATGCGAGCCCGTGAGGCAGAAATACAATACAGAGAAAGCAATTGGCATGTGACACATGGTGCGTAGAGTTAGTAAACGGAGAAGAACGTGACAAGCAAGAGACACCGGCCGCCAAAACAGGCGCGGTAGTGCAACAGAACAACGACAAGCAATGCGCCATCGAATAACCTATTTCATAAATGAGTTGTAGTAAATACAGATTAACATTTAAGGGTGGTTGGTGCCTGGAGGACCTGCTATCCCCGAGGTCTGGGCGCGGGTTCTTGAACACAGTGGAGTTGTAGCTTCCATCCGGTTGCGTTCGTGAGAAACCGGTGGCAGGGTGCAAGGGGAGAAACCCTGTTCCCCATTCTTTACGCTGGTGCCTCAGATGACAGTTGGTGCTTCCAGCTTGGTACCGGAGAAACTGTGGAGTTGGTGCTAGAGAAAACCGAGAGTTGGTGCTTCTGGTGCTAGAGAAACCGAGAGTTGGTGCTCTCAAGTTGGGTGTTTCGTAAAAATAGAGGTTGTAGCCCATTATGAGTTGGTGCTCATATGTATGATAATGTAAAGAATGTAACTACGCATTATCTATCATATAAAGAAAAGAGGTTTTATTCGTATGGGCTCTCGAAATATCCGCCTCCTCGCGGTTTCCTCATATATGTGGATCGATGTCAATGTGCCATTGTTTACTCGCATTATTGGTGGACTACTCACGAAAGGTTTGAAAGAGTTTTAAAAGAAGCTTACACCACTTTAAGCACTGTAACAACCGATTCAATCTCCCCGCTTGGTCCAACAATTGGTATCAGAGCCGCACCCTTTATCTAAGGGCGGTAGATCCTAGAGCTTAAACATGTCAAGCCATGAAGGAAATTCAACCAATAAGGCCCCTCTTTTCAATGGAACAAACTTTGCCTTCTGGAAAGTTAGAATGAGAACCTACATAATGGCTTTAGGTGCAGATGTCTGGGATGTAGTAGAGACTGGTTATGTAAAGCCAATTGTGCTAGCTAATAAGGATGACAAACTAGAGTTTGGCTTCAACGCTAAGGCTATGAATGCTATCCTGAGTGGGCTTGCAGAAGTAGAATTTGTGAAAGTTATGCACCTAGGAACTGCCAAAGAAATGTGGGACAAACTCATTAACAGTTATGAAGGTAATGAGAAGGTAAAGGATGCAAAGCTCCAAACCTATAGAATACAGTTTGAACAGTTGAAAATGAAGGAAGATGAAACTGTTGGAAAATACTTTCTGAGAATAGAAGAAATGGTACATGCAATGCAGGCACTTGGCGAAACAATTGGGGAACCTTCTTTAGTTCATAAAATCTTGAGATCTCTCCCAGATAGGTTCAACCGGAAGGTCTCTGCTATAGAAGAACTTAATGATCTGAAAACATTACAGTTTGACCAACTTCTCGGAACACTGACTGCATATGAAATGAGAATAGTTAAAGACAAACCCACCTCC
>SNQJ01S0034514.1:0-20303 GCA_010110895.2 Picea sitchensis
AATGAGTCATATTTACATCAAACACTATTGGGTCCATTACCCAAACCTTTGTGCTACGGGTCTTTCTTCAAGGGTTGACATCAATGACAACCAACCTTAATCAACAATATATGCATTTATGTAAGTTGGCTTTCGTATATGCGCGCTTTCGTATACATGAATATATGTAGGCCAAATTTCATATATGCACATTTATGGAAGCACCCTTTCATAAATGCACATCTATAGAAGTTGGATTCCGTAAATGTGTGCTTCTGTATGTGCGCATATACTGAATAAACCTTTCATAAATGTGCATATACGGATGATGGCTTCAATATATGTACATTTATGGAAGCTTCTGTATATGCACATTTACATAAGCCAACTTCCATATATGTGCATATATGGAAGCCAACTTTCTTATATGTGCATATATGGAAGTCAACTTCCGTAAATGCGCATTTATAGAATCCACCTTTCATAAATGTGCATTTATGGAAGACGAATTCTCATTGCGACATTTATAAGAAAGCTTATTGTAAAATTGAATATTAATGTTATTGCAAAAAGAGAGACTTGAATCGTAATATGTCAAGAGGTTCAATATAAAACAATGTGATATAGTGGTAATTTAAAAACAAATAATTAATTTCCATTAACTAAATATTAGTTGTGAGATTTAAAGAAAAATATGTGTTATGTCTGAATTTGGTATCGAAGTTTACTTTGAATATATGTTATGTTAAGTACCATGTTAAGGGTGTTAGGTATCCTTGATACCCAATTCTAAATTCCTCCAATATCTATATATGTTTCTAATATATTAAAATAACCTTTTTACCCATATATGATAGAAAGGAATTCCCTCATGCTTATGAAATCTATGGAATTTGAAAGGAATGCCCTCATAACCAAGAGGTTGACTGAAAACCTAACCATCACGAGTGAGCTCTAGCTTATCCAAGAGGCCCTTTCTGAGATTTAGGGGAACTAAGATCCGAGCCACCGACATTTTTTCGAAGGAAGAAAAGGACATATCCACATTCATGAAGGTACCAAGGGTATTCCCAATTTTCTCAAAACATTTCCATCTCCAACATTCTGGCGGTAGAACTGACAGTCACACCCAAATTGGAAGTTCGTCGATCTCCTCATGATTTGCATCAAAGAAAAATGTTCACCTTTTCAAAATAAGTGGAGTTGAATCCAAACATTAGGGTTCGCCTAGGATCCTGCTCACATCCAAGGATGAATGAAATTTGAACATAAACCATCATTTTTCTAGAGTATGAACAAACAATAATTTCATCCCCAAGTCCTTCCATGATAAGGAGACCCATTCTGTTAGAAGCTCTAGGCTAATATTTTGACCATTTACATGACCCACCATTGCCTTCTCTGCATGATTAGGGACCTATGGGATCATGACGTCGTCTCCAAGGGCTAATTAGTGTGGTTGAGGGACCAAGAAAATGCCTGGTCATGCTTTATTTCACTTTAGGGCCGAGCTCTCTACATTAAAAACCTCTGACTCACAACTCCTTGGGTTAAACCTTTTGGATGGAGAGGAGGACAAGAATAAGGGGGAGAGTCCCGATTAGTGGCACAAGGGGAAGAAGGAAGGGCCAAAAAATCATTCAAGTCCAAAGAGGAGGAAAGACCTGATTGCAAAAGGGAGGGATAAGAAAAAAGTGGACGATGACTAGATAAGGAACTTACTGGGTAAGGGACTTACCAGGATAGGGAGAGACAAAAAAGCCCCAATATTTTTTAGATGACCAGGGTAAGGAAAGCGACCCATAACCTGGAGAGACTTTTTCTCATTAGACCCTAGTAAAAAAACGGGAAAGGATCCTGGGTGATAGGAGAAGGAATAGAGCTCCAAGAATCTGAGGGAGCCTCCGTAGGGTTTGGAGAAAAACCACCCCAAGGCACAGGTTCGACATCCGAAGCACCTAGATCTCCACCCAAATCAAATAGTTGTGGACTCGGGAGAGATTTATGAGTTGGGTCCGACGAGATGGCTTCCCTTAATCCTCCGAGAGGAGGCGACAAAATGACGATCCATTGTCAGAGAGAAAGCCAACTAGAAAATTCCAAATGAGTTATCCATCCAGTTGATCATAATCATAGTCGACCAAATATTCCATGACCCCTGTCCACCAGAGCTAAAGAGAGAACCACAAAGAGAGAAAAAGAATTGGTTACACCATCCACCAAATACCATGCAAAAAAATTGCCACTACCCGTAAAGCCTAGGGAAAACTGCAGATCTGAGAAAAATATTGACAAAAAAGAAGACCAAAATCGCCTACAGATAGGGTTGTTATTCATTAATAGTTATATATATATGGAGTCTGGGGTTGATTAAAGGCTTGTTGTATTCTGTAACCTTGTGCTAGACTAATGATGTTGAAGTCGTGATTGTAGATGAGAACTAGTTTTTTGTGACTGCAGTTTTCACATGTTCTGGAATATCTTTTAATACTTTGTATGATTGTATGAACAATGCTCACTTTGATTCATTTATGAATATCAAGGAGCTGTTTTTTTCAGGTGCAATTGATATATATATATATATATATATATATATATATATATATATATATATATATATTTTTATTATTTTAATGTTCTCCAATTTTATTCTGCATCTTTGATAAACTATTTTTTTAATATAATTATATATTTTTTTTTTTTTTTTTTTTTTTTTTTTTTTTTTTTTTTTTTTTTTTTTTTTTTTTATATAATTTTATATATTTACTAGAACCAAAAAATTCTATTATAATTGATATATTTACGGCATGAATTCATAATAATAACCATATATATAACCATCCCCATATTCTATTATGCATATTTAATAAATGTTTTTTAATTATTTATATATTTACTTAAAAAAAAAAATCAATAACCATAATTTTCATCATACAAAATAATTAAAATGTTTATATATATATATATATATATATATATATATATATTCTCAAAATAAATAGAAATATTCAATCTTATTTATTATATTAACTAGATTAAAAAAATATGACAGTGTATGTATTTACTATTCAATAGAAATATTCAATCTTATTTATTATATTAACTAGATTAAAAAAATATGACAGTGTATGTATTTACTATTCTATTATTTGTATTTATTCTATATGTAAAAAAATCACTATATACCTATTACATTTACTTTATGATTAAAACAATCTCTATTTACTTCATATTAAAAATATCATTAGTTTTACTCTATATTTTAACAAAATCGATCTATAATCGTTACACAAGTGTTCTGAAACAAAATCGCTCTATAATCGTTACAGAAGTGTTCTAAAAGGAGAGAGGAAATTAGTATATGTAGTTTACTATAGGATCATATTTGAAACCGATATATTTCATTCTATTTTATATATTTGTTCCAAAACTCTCGAAGGACGTTAGAGACTTTAGGATCAAAATTTCGTCCCAATTTATTCTTATTTTGAGTAAGAAAACTTATAAAAATTTGGAGGCTTGCTCTAATTTACCACGCTTAAAAGCTAAAGTTGACGAGCATGAATGGTAATAATTCATTTTATCAACTTTAATTTTCTTCACAAGTCTAGTTGACCTGTACCGGATAGGTGAATTGCATTAACTCATTTATTAATTTCATTTTCTTTATAGGTAAAGTTAACGTTTGACATGCAACAAGTACAATAATATTCCAAACTTCTTTAAATGGGTTTCGAAAGTTGCTTCGATCAATTGAAGATGGCATATACCCATATGTGCTCATTTTTTACAATCCATTAAATTTTGTTTCGAAGATTTAAAAATAAAAGTTCATTAGAAATTAGAAATTGATTTTTCCAAACATTATAAATTATTATAACTATCTACTAAACTATATAGAGTAAAACATCTATCAACTAAGGGTGTTTAAGATTTTAGTGGGACTGAATTTGAGTACTCCATATTGTTTGAGATAATTTTCTATAATATAATTTAAAAACGATGCTTCAAATTTTAGCTGAATTGAATTTGGAGCATTAAAATTGCTTTAAAAAATTGCTTGAATGGTAAGTAATTCAAAGAAAAAGATAATTAAATTTTTTGTTGGATTAATTTGGAATAATCAAAATTACTTAAAAATTTATCTAATATCAATTAAAATAAAATTTATATTAATTTATTATATTTAATAAAAAATGTTTAAATTTATAATTATTATTTATTATTTATAATTCATGTTTAAAAGTGTTTGGTATAAATAAAATTTATATTAATTTATTATATTTAATAAAAATCCTCAAATTTATAATTATTATTTATTATTTATAATTCATGTTTAAAAGTGTTTGGTATAAATTTATGAATATATATCAAACATTTTTATATATTTGTGAATTAATGTTTTTATATATATCAAACAATTTAAAAACTCACTTTATGAATTAACGTGATAAGATATTGGTCAACATGGTGAATCCCTTGTGCTTTTTGCTTGGCCTTGGCGACAACTTTGACGACTATGTTCCTCTCCTTATCAATCAAGTGAGATTGAAGGCCCTCCCTAGGAAAGCCTTATATATGATCTCGGCATGTTGTAAAATTATTATGTAAAATTTATAAAAAAATATTAACAAAAAAAAAAGCTTATTTAAATGGTAATCACTTTATTCAACCACGTGGGATTCACTTTATTGACTAATATCTTATCACGATCATTCATAAAGAGGGTTTTTTAATTGTGAAAAATAAGGTCAACATATTGTAGGTATTGGGGGCAGGGGGGAGGGGAAATGTAGGGCATCAGGGGGTTTATAGGTATTGGGGGGTATAAAAAAGGGTATCTAGTAAAAATATACTTTTTTGTTATTGAAAATATGTATTGGGAGGGATGCTCAACATAAGGATTTTGGAAGCTATTTACCAATATCTAGTGAAATTAGAGGTATTCTTTAATATCCTATGAACGTACGCACTATGTCACATGTTCGCTGAGTGAAGACCATATTATAAAAATTATATTATAAATATTAATATATTATTTTATAAAATCATAAAAATATTAAATAAATTTATAAACAATAATTCATTACTATGTTTTTAACAATACTTTTACCTAACCTTTACACTACATTACATTACATCCAAGGAAATGTTATAAGTGCGATCACAAGAAATTGTTGGGGATTGGGTGTAACCTAATACAAAATAGACAAACATAAATGTAGAATATCGAAGAGGAAATGATTTTTCGAAGATAGAAGGTGGTGTCTAAATACATTGTTATGTCACTTAAGTAAAACACATTGTGATCAACACATCATAATTCATATTGGACATGTTGTACAGAACAACGATATTGCCATGATGATAATGATCCATCAGGTCTACTATTTATAGCTTCAAGATCTAACCAACTTCCTTGGAATCAGGGAGATCTTGTACACATATAACCGTCGGTTTTTAGAGATAACTCCATAAAATCCACACTATCTAGTCCGCTTGACAAAGATGCTCGACCTAACCATCCATGCATCCAACTCATAGTCGATTGTTTGGCTGGTCGATCCATCGAATGAATGTCTTTGACTACTAGTCGATTGCCTAACCAATAGGTTTTTTGACTACTTGACCAACTAATGTAGAGATCTAGTCGATCCCTCGGTTGATTGTTTCCAGATATAGGTTGACTTTCTAACCAATTGATTCTAGGAGAAGTGTGATGAACTATCAAAAATTGATGTTCCAACACGCCCCCATCAACACACAGATCTGGATATTTAGAAGGTGAAATTACATCAATAGGACACCCCCCATAATTGCAGCTTCCTGAAGTCCAAGCATCATTTGAAGCTGGATAAACTTAGCTTAAGATAAGGCCTTAGTAAATATATCACCTACCTGATCATCCGTGATGCAATAGACCAAAGAGATAACATTCTCATGATCCCACTGTCTCAAATAGTGAGCATGGAGCGCAACATGCTTAGGGATGATTTTAGGGGCTAAATTTCGCTCATGGGCTAATTTTCCATGGTTTTTCCAAAAACAAGATTTGCTATTCTAAAAATGATTCGCCCAAATTATATAGGATAAAATTATTTTACCTTAAAAATCGTCAAAATTTTATACAAACTATATAAAATTCTTAGAATTTTGAAATTTTTTTACAAAAATATCGCCAAACATTTATAGTTGGCATATGAAGGATTAGTAAGATTCGCCAAGGTTTCTACATTTTAAAATAAATTTCCATCCTTAAAATCATCCCTAAACATGCTTCATCGTATTGTGGGAAATAGGGTTGTCAACAACTTGAATCACACTCAGATTGTCAGAGTAGAATGTATTTGAGGTATGTATAGGAAAACAAAGTTCACCTAGAAGTTGGGAAATACAGAGTGCCTCTATAAGTGCATGAATTGGTCTAGGTGGATATTGGTGGCCACCCACCCATTTCACATTCCAACTGGCTCATCTGGACAATTTTCAGTTCAACACGTTTCTCTGTAATGGGGACATTTCTTTTTTAATTGTGGGTTCTGCACTTACGCACCTGTCCTGAAGCCCTACACAACATCCATGTGGATATTGGTGGCCTCCCACCTATTCCAACTAGATTATATTGGAAGTTTTCATGTCAGTACATCTTTTTGTACTTCTAGGGCCATTTTGGGGCTCTAAACAGTGTTTTTTTGGCTTGCCACAATCAAAATGTAAACAAAGTCACAATTTGATGGAATAATGCGTATTTCTGAAAAAGACATTTCCAACAGGCTATCACACACCTAAAACAGAGATTGTATGCAAAAGTTATGACCCCGGGGAGTTAATGTACTAACTTACCCAAACGGGGCCCACATGACTTTTGGTGCTTCATCTCCTAGGGTTAGGTTTTTGGATGTCTGGGGTTTTGGCATTCAAGTTTATCATAAAAAGGCCTTCAGAGCCTCATTGTAATCATCTTCTTGCGAATGAGTGTAGTTGTCACATCTCTTCTCAGAGATAAAGCTGCCACCATTCTAGCGAGTCTTGCACTCCTTATTTTTATAGTCTCTATACATTTATTTCATTAATAGAAATCATGTATTGTTGCATCTCTTTGTTTCTGGCAATTTCTATGAGTATTTCATTGTAATATCTCTGCTTTTATTTCATTCCGAAAATAATCTGGATCATGAATGGTGCGACAATATTTTGCTTATGTAGTTGACAAGGAGACTACCCTATGTTTCTTGCACAACCAAACCGATGGTCCAGTGCTAAAGAGAAACACATAGCCATAAGTGGAATTTTGATCATCATTGTTATTTTCCTAATCAGAGTTGGTGAAGCCGACCAATGAACCTAAAATTTGACAATGCTTGATACCAAAATGAGCGGTACCTTTGAAATAGTGGACAATTCATTTGACTACTTTTCAATGGATTTCTCTGAGGTCTTGCATAAACTGAGAAACCACACTAATAATAAAGTAAATGTTAGGTCGAATATGAGTAAGATAAATAATAATGCTGACCAATTGTCAATAGAGTGTAGCATCAACTTTGGGAGATTGACAAGTTTTTCTTAGCTCGACTCCAGATTGAAAAGTAGTTGCATAGGGATTACAACCAACCATATTAAAACATGTCAAAAGATACATTACATATTTAGACTAAGAAATGAACAAACCATCACATAGTGGTAATACTTAAAGACCCAAAAAATAATGAAGAGTACCAAGATATATCATGTCAAAGGAGTTGGTAAGTTGCTTCTTCAATCTAAGAATGAGATTAGTGTTAGTGTCAATGATGACAAGATCATCGACATATACAACAACAATCAGAGTGTTTCTATTGGCATGGAGTACATATAAGTTGTGATCAGATTCATAATGTTTGAAACCAAGTCGAAGAAAGAAACTGTCGATCTTAGCATACCGAGCTTGGGGAGCTTTCTACAAACCATAAAGAAACTTCTTGAGTTGAAAAACAAGGTTTGAATCTTTCACAAAACTATGAGGTTGTTCCATGAAAATTTATTTAGATAGTTCACCATGAAGAAAATCACCCTTCACATCCATTTGATGGATTTTCCATCCAAATCGAGCAACAAGTGAAATAATAATTTATACCAAGTTCATCTTCACAATAGAGACAAAGGTATCAATGCAATCGATTCCTTCTTGTTGAGAAAATCCCTTCACAAACAAGCGATATTTATAACGTTCAACAACACCTTCAAAGGTAAATTTGATCCTGTAGACCCATCGACATTCCACAACATTCTTTCCTTGTGGTCAGGAAACTAATTCCCAAGTGTGATTCTTCAACAAAGAATCGAATTATGTCTCCATAGCCTACTCCCATTCAGGTTGACCTTGGGCATCTGAGTAGGTAACATGATTAGAAATTTCAAGTACACGAGTCATCAATGCAATGTTGGCATGTTGCTTTTGACTTCAAGTTTTCCATTTGAAAGAAATATCACCGGCATTAATTCCAACAACTTCAATGGTCTTAGAAGCCCATCTGGGTAGACAATAAAGAGGTGAACTGGTGTTCATTGTAGAAGGTCAATCAAAAGTCGAAATAATTTTAATCAATAAAGGTAACAAACCGGTCAAGATAGATATTGATTGACCAGTCGACTCGGAGGTAGATGATCTAGTTGAAACATGAATAGAGTTCGATTGTCTAGTCGAGGAACTGAAAAATAGAATAGGAGAACTGGAGTCATAAATGACATCAAAATTCTCATCTTGTAACAATCTAGAGGAGGCATTCAACAACTTGATGCCAAAAGAATTATCATCAAACCATACATTTTGTCTGATAATGATTTTCCATTTGACATGATCAAACAATTGATAGGCTTTGGACTCTTCAAAGTATCCCATCATGATGAAATCATGACTCTTTGCATCCAACTTATTTCTTCAATCATCGCAAATATGATCCTAAGAAACACATCCAAATACATAGAGATGGTTGGCTGAGGGATTTCTTCCACACCATTTTTCAATGGTAGTCACCAAAGGAAAAACTCGAGTCGAGATGTGATTGAGTTGATAGTTTTCAAAATAGTTAGATTCAACCCAAACTCGAGGAGGTAAATCATTTTCCATCAAAAGACATTTATTCATTTCAACTAATGTCCAATTCTCACATTCAACAATACCATTCTTATGAGGTTTATGAGGAATTGACTGGTGCTAGCCAATGCCAGATTGAGCCAGGTACTCTTAAAGGGGTCGATTTACATACTCACCACCATTTTCTGATCTTGGGAACTTGATGGGTCAGTCACATTTATTTTTAGAAAAGGATATGAATTCTTTGAACTTCTCAAATACAAGATGCTTATTCTTTAGAAAATAAACCCAAGTGAAACCAGAGAGATCATCAATGAAAGTCAAGATATGTCTTGAACTTGCTAGGGAAGGTAGATTAGTGCAATAGAGATCAATATGAACCAAATCTAGGAGGTTCTATGCTTTCCACACTTTGCTAGAGTCAAAGGTTGTCTGGTGATGCTTTCCAAGCACACATCCTTTGAAAACTCCATCATGGGGAAAAATTTTAGGTAAACCAACAACCATTTTTTGAGTTTCCATCGACCGTAGACTTCAAAAATTCAGGTGTTCGAGTCATTCATGACAAGTTTGATTGCGCTCATTAGTGTGATAAAAAATAATATCCTATTCAGAGTCAGGTCAAGTCATGTCACATAATTTATACAAACTGTCCTTTGGGTCAAGAAACCCTCTGATGAAAATCAACTAACCTTTCTTCAAATATTGAACATAGAACAAATTTGGCCAAAAATCCACAATCTTGTATGTCAATGTTAACTAAGAAACAAAAAATAGATTGGAACTCAGGTTCTATACATGAAAAATGTTGACAATTCTCCCATGTTGACATGAAACATGACCCTCACCAATGATATCAAGAGAAAAACCACTAGAAACATAAATCTTCATCTCCTCGGCTTCATTTAAGGAGGTTAACAAGGAATCATCCTTGATCATGTGATGAGTGCACCCATAGTCGACTACCCATTCATTTTGCATAGAATGAGACAATAATGCTTTAGAATTTCTAACTTGGAAGGTGAAATTATTAGTGGTTCGACAAACAACTGACACATTTCCTTCAAGGTGCTTGACCTTCTCCTCTAGATCATCTCTCTTCTTGTAGCAAACCTTCTCCACATGTCCAATATTTCCACAATAATTACATGTCTTCTTCTTTTGAATTTGAAAGGGTGCTTCTATTCATCCAGGTTTCTATGTAGGGGTATCAAACTACCCTCTTTATTTGTGATTCAAATTTCCCTTTCCCTTGAGCAAGTGGGCTTGATGTTTACCGCCAAGATTTCCTTCATCAAGAAATATGTGTTGATAAGTGATCAAAACATCACCAAAAGATTTAAACGTGTAATCCTTACCATCTTCCTTGCGTGCCTTCTAGTTGGTGCAGAAAGTAGAAACTAACATGTTGAATGGTGTTCTCAAGTTCATCAGGACAAATCGATGAGTTGTCCATATTTCTTGTGATAATTCTTTCAACATTCGCCCAACATCAATTGCAATTCCTTCACACGCACCAAATAGTACTCTATTTTGTCAAAAGAATGAGGATCAAGAGAGATCAACTCTTTCTCCAATTGCATGATGTGGATTTCATCGACTCTGCCGAACAAAATCTTCAACTTCTTTTAGACTTGATGAGGACAATTGATTCCATTGAGGTGAAAATGAATCTCTCATGAGATGTAGGTCATGATAACCCATATGGCCTCATCCTTCTTTCCATAAATAGAGAAATTTTCCTAATCAACTATCAGATTTGGAATCACAATCTTCATATACTGCCATAGTCCTTTAATCTTTAGTAGGGTTTCCATGTCTAGTGCCCATACTAAACAATTTGATCCATTTAGAATTAAAAAATCAATCTTTGAAGTCATCTTCGATATCTAGACAGATCAGATCAGTTTCCACAAGATACAATCTACAACTCACTGGCCCAGATTCAATCACACAACAAATCAAACTTAGAAATATTTGCAGACAACAGGAGAGGTTTACACCATCGGTTTGGATACCATGTTGGGGATTGGGTGTAACCTGATATCAAACAGACAAACATAAATGTATATAGTCAGAGAGGAAATATTTTTTCAAAGATAGAAGGTGGCGTCTAAAGACACCATTACAACACTTAAGCACAACACATTGTGCTCAAAAAATCACAATGAATATTGGACATCTTGTACATAAAAACAATATCACCATGATGATAATGTCCCATCAAGTCTGCTATTTATAGCTTCAATACATAACCAACTTCTTTGGAATCATGAATATCTTGTCCACATATAACCTTTGGTTTTTAGAGTTGACTCGTTAAAATATGCATTGTCTAGTCAACTTATCAAGGATGCTCGACCCAACCATCCATGCATCCAACGCGTAGTCAATTGATTGGTTATTCGATCCATCGACTGACTATCTTCAACTACTAGTCAATAGGATTGTCGACTACTCGACTGAATGATGTAGAGATTTGATTGATCACTTGACTGACTATTTCGAGATGTAGGTCAACCACCCGACTGATTGGTTCCAGGATAAGTGTGATGAACCATCATAAATTGATGTTCCAACATAAATATGATTTAGTATCATATATAAATTGGGGTTTCATTATGCTAACTAACAACCATTTTTTAAGGGAGCATGATAAAGGGATAGAAACTTGCATCTTCTTTCTTTTTATTTTCTCTAACTACAACCTAGGGACCAATATTTATGGAATTGAGCATAAAATCCATTGAACTTATATATTCTAACTATGCAAATGTGTTCAGAAACGTCAATAACTGCTATTACACTAAATTTATGCAATGTATGTATTTCATATGTGCAATTTCATCATTTTTTTAAATTCATATTTCAATGAAAAGACTCTAATTTTGTCACCTATTATTTTCATCCAATAAAAAAGGATCAAAACATTCAACTTTTATGCTACTCTATTTCTTAAGAGTTTGACTAGTCCTTTGTCATTTAAGCATGTGGGGGAATTTACCGCTCCAACCAATAAAATATCATTTTCCAATATTATCATCATAGACTATTAAGTCATTCATGCATAACATTTCTTCCATCAACATTAGTCATAATGACCAATTTCTCATGAACTTGAATAGTCCACTTTGCACTCATTTCATAAGGTTATACTCCCAAGGGAAAACCATTGGAAACATTATTATCATTGATGTCAAAGATACGGGGATCCTACAATATGTCCAAGATAAATATTACAAGTCTATAAATGTCCAAGATAAGATTGCAAGATGGATATTGTTGACATTATTATTTTTGGTCAATTTGGATACCCTATATTTGAAGGAATTTTTACCCTACATACCTAGCCCAAATGAGAGAACAAGTTATATGGTTGGAAAATTTATTTTGTCACCTTTCCAATAGTATATGGCATTCCCTCTAACTCCCTAGGAATGAGGAGATATGGATTTTTCCATCCAACAAGCCAGCCAGAAAATTGAGGTCGGAGTAGCCAGTCTTTACAGGCCGACCTGGAAAGTGGGGACAGAATTACTATAAATATAGGATGGATTTTTTCATTTCTTGATTAAAAAAGTAAGAGATCACTCCTGAGGTGCACTAAAGGTGCTAGGGTGTCTCTTTTGGATTTAAAGGTGTGCAAGAGAAGTCTAAGGGACTTTCTTTGGGTCTTTATTATTCCGAAGGTATGCTATAAGGTTGTGATGTTTTCGTGTGCACTGCTATGAGGTTGTGATGTTTCCATGAGGTTGTGATTCTTTCATGAGGTTGTGATGTTTCTATGAGTAGATGTTTCCCTGAGTGGATGTTTCCGCGAATGAATGTTTCTGCCAGTGGATTTTGTTGTGAGTGGGAATTGTCATGAATGGATGTTGTCCTCAGTGGATATTGCCATGAGTGGATGTTGTTTTCAGTATATGTTTTCATTAGTGGATGTTTCCGTTAGTGATTTCATTATGGTAATGATGCTATGATGATTGCTATGGTTTGAAGTATTGTCTGTGGAATGAAGCATGAAGTATTCTATGTATGAAGATATTGGATTAGTGTCTACACATATATTATTGAGTGGTGTTCAAGTAAGGGGATTGATGTCTCCAACAGATTGGTGCCTACAAATATTGTAATCGTAGGTTGGTGCCTATAGGTGTTGCTGGGATGGTGCTCAGTGGAGGATATTGGTGTCTCTAGTAGGTCGGTGCTTACATCTTATTGATTTGGTGCTTACATATTGTTCAGTTGGTGCTCAGTTAAGGAGATTGGTGTCTCTAGTAGGTTGGTACACACAATATTTGTAAAAGTAGGTTGGTTCTTACATGAATTTATAAAGATGGGTTTTATGGTTTTCTCCCAATTGGGTTTCCATGTTAAACTCTGTGCATTATGATTTGAATTTATATGTGATTATTTTTTCTTAGATAATGAATGATTGATGAATGGTTAAAAAAAGTGTTGTGGATCACCCACACAACAACCCATTTTAAATAAAATGGGCTCCCCCATGTTCTAAATTTTGTACAAGGAATTGCATATCTACTTCACCGAGAAGGTATGAGCATGGAGAAAAATTATCTATTACTTTTACAGTCTATGAATTCTTCTTTATTGGATTTTCCACAGTTGAAGTCAGAAATAATTCCCCTATTACAGTACTTCTCTACCTTTCTACTCGAAAGCTCATCGTTCCTCCTTCTTGCAGTATGAACCCAAATCTTGTTTTGGCTTAACCATATTGATGAATCTCACTTTCGTAATTTTTAGCCTAAGTCAAGTTATTTTCAGAATAACTCACACACTAAGTGCATTCTGACAGAAACCTTTCTGATGTGCTCATCGGAAAGGGATCTGTTAGAATTATCTTCATCGGAGTTTTTCTCTCCACGTACATCTCAACACTTTGATCCTTACACTCTGAAAACCCAAGCAGACAGAGTCACTATGTGTCCCTTATGGTAACCAATAGATTGAAAGAGACAGAACCAGTGTGTACTTAACACCTCTGAGTCAACATAACCCCTTTGACCAATACCATATGACGTGGTGCATTAATATTGGCCATCTCTTCTCTTTCAGATATTTATGCTCCTTATTTTTCTTTATGTATTCAAAACAGTTCGTGTCCCATAGTATCGAAGGAGTATTCATTTGATACCATCTACGTCATGGTTCTAATGGTCCCTTACCTTGTTGAAATCCAAAACTTGAAGTCCAATGGTGTCTTTCAAAGAATTTAAATTTCTATGGTTGACACATTTTCTAGGAAAATGGAATATTCCCTTCGATTCCTTATCGTCGGGGAATTATTTAAACCATACACTTTGATCTCCGATTAGATAAATTTGATGGGACCCACATTCCCAAAAAATATACTCTAATTAGGTCAGCATGAGGATCTAGGAAAAAGGGAATATACTTCTGATACCCCTCCTATCAGAGCATGAATCGATCCATATGTTTTCACACTCCGACACCACAACTCTGACGGGCCCCACCTTCCCAAGAAATACACTCTTGTCAAGTCGGTACACAGTTCCAAGCAAAAGGGAATAAATATGATTTTGATACCTCTCTTGTCAGAGCACAAACTGATCCATAAGCCTTCACACTTTGAACCCACAACTTTAATAGTTGTCTTTTCAAATCCTGGCCACTCGTCAACTCTGATACACATACTTGGGCACTTTCAACTATTAAATTGCATTAATGACATATATTGTAGCCAGATTTAGAAACAAACCTCATATAGATGCAATTTATTGTGCATTTAGGGGAGCTTTAATACATTTTAAGTAGATATAAACCCTAATTTTATGACCTATCTTCCTCCATAAGTCTGCAAAACACCCATTTTTCTTTGATTTGTTAAGTGTTATTGTGTGACCATTCTCTCTGCTCAATTACAGGTATTAGATTTTCATTTTAAATTGTTCATTTACTCATGGGTAATGTATTATATTATGGTTTAATGCACATTAATTTGGTGATGCAGGACTTAACCAAAAACCTATCATGGCAAGCCAGAATAATAGGAGACCTAAAGGCTTTGTATATTTCCAGTCATCCTCCGCACTTGAAACTTCATCTCGCCAAGAAGAGGTCCTAGTAATGGACACTACTCATCACACTGGTGAAGAACATATCCTTGGATATGAGATCTATAGAATTTTTCACTCCGAAGAGTTTCCTCAAGAAGACAAGAACATGGAAGTGTACCAGAACATTCAAAAAAGAGGCATCCATTTGGTTTTTACCTGACCAACTCTTTTTCCCTACAATGAGGAAGTTTGATGGTGTTTAAAGAAATTAAACATGAACACTACATCTATCATGAGAAAGAAAGGGAGACGAGTATCATCCCTGGGGCTCGAGGACATTGGATCCAAGTACCACCTACCTACTCCTACATGATGTCTGAATGAGTCGTTATTAAAGGGTTTTTCCGAAGGCAACAAAGGGCCAACTAAATTGATGAATCATTAGTGGGAAGATGAGGATGATATACATAAATATGGATAAAATTGGGTCTGCATAGACATACTCAAAGCATATTACAAAATGTTGGTCACTATGTTGAACCATCTGTATGGTAAAGATAAAATTACACACTTCCAGATTGACTAGTTACTATTATAATTAAAAGAGATATGTTTGTTTTCACCATAATCATATAGCAATATTGTCACCCAACCATAAGCATGCATCCACCCCTGAGCACCTTTAACCTTGACAGACATAATAATTTCAGAAGCAGACCTTAAAACCAATTGTTATCACCAAAATTTTGTTCGCAAATGGTTACAGGAATCTAGCATCTTCAAGACACATATTAGTTCACCCATGGACCAAAAATGCATTTCCAAAAAGTTCCAAAACTATACAACTAGTTACAAAATCAACATGCATTAAGACTACACAGGGAGCGTGCACACATGCGCCATTCAGAAACGCAGGAAAAAGCGCACATGCGCACGATGCCCGACCGTGGACGCAAAAAACCATGCATCCCTAAAAACGATGCATTTATGATATTGGTCGACCTCCCACCCACTTTTGGTTCAGCTTCCAAGTCGATTTGACACCCAAATCTCGAGGAATCTGGCTGGGTGGTTGGTCAAAGACCTAAGGGTGCCCTAAATGGCCCCTTGTTCACAAAAGCTGGTTGAATAATGCCTCAAAGGTATGCTATAAAAGGAAGCCATGGGTGCGCTACATTTTCAAGGAATTCATTTGTATTGTTATGCTGCTGATATTCTCTTGGAGGATCCTCTTTCCTCATCAAGAGTATGCTAGCACCATTGCACTTAGCCATTCATATCACCTCCAGAATGAATGTGCTTTGGATTCTCTTCACCATTTCATCCTAGTTCCTCATTTGTAAGAAGAACTCAATATTTGGGGGTCCAAGAGCCCTCCCTTGGAGGAAGAAGGAACCCAAAGTCTCCCTTTCTCTTTGGTGTTTTCTTTCCACTAATACAATCCTTTCCATTGGTGGCATGAATCTTGTTTGTTCCTTATTCTTATGTTCTTATGCACTATAATTTAATTGTTTTTATCATTCTTAGTTTAATTGTTTTTTTTTTTATCTTTTATGCTTTATCTTTATAACCCTTTCCTTTACTGTTGTCTTGCCGAGCTACCCAACTGGGCTTGTAAGCATGTCTATTTTTCCCATTTAGGGGACAAAAGAGGTGCAACAGATTGGTGACTCCAGTGGGGAAATGTATCAATTTCCTCCCCCATTTGGGTAATTTTAGCTCTTCCTTTTGTTTATTTAACTTGCAGGAACCATAACCAGCCCAAACTGACCTGCAGAAAGCCAAATTCAAAGCTGAGTTGAGAGAATTTCATCCAGAATTTTCTTCACGACCGTGTGATAGACGTGCGTAGATTTAGTGGCCCACAGTCGTGCATCATTTGCACATGCACAAAACCCATAGTATTTCTCAGTGCCCTCTGTGCACCTACACCCATAAGGTGTTTTTAGTTCACGCATTGGCGCTCACAGCACCTCTGTCTACTCTGAGACCCACACATCTGCTCAGAAAATTACACATTGTAAGGTTTTTTGTGATATGTGGAGGGCCCATAGCCTTCCTAAAATTGATTTCATGCATGTTGTAATCTGTACCACACTTACATGCCCTCTCCATATAAAGGAATTAGTCAAACACATAGGCACTTAGGGGTTAAAATCATAACTTTTCCTCTTTTTTGTCATTTTGCCACATGGATGGCTTGCTTTGACTAAAGTTAAGTTGGAATCATTCTACATCACATATAAAACTTACATTGGGACCAAAAATTAGATATCGATCATTGAGTATGCTCTACTCTCGCGCCCCAAAGCGATCTTGAGAATCAGAAAGAGGTTGAAGGAAAATTTCATCTCCCTTAAAAAAGACAAAATCTTTAGGAGAGGACAACAGCCCCCTCGGGACTCCTCTTAGTTTATTTTCTCAAACACATCTTAAATATTGTAACAGGCCCATACATGCCCACATGCTACAAAGATAGGATAGTGTTGAAATTTAATTTGTTAGATTAAATCACTAGGGAAGTTTTAAGGTTTTGTAACCAGCCCATACATGCCCACATGCCCACAATCTAGAATAGTTTCAAATATTTCTTAGATTAAATCACATTAGGGAGTTAAAGAAATAGTAAGGACCCACATATCCACATGCTAGTTTCCTAGGGACTTTAAAATTCCATAAGGTTGTACCAATGACATTTAGTTAATTAGGTAATCAAGGCTTGTAAGGACCAAACAAAGTCCACATGCAGAAAGGTGACACCTAAATTATTAAAAATATTGGCACACTTTCACTTGATTCACACACAAAGTCACTACTCACTCAGTTTCATATCGAAACGTGGAGGTTAAAGTAAGTTTCCTCCAAAGGGATTCTGAAACACCCCACCCTTTTCTTGACAAAACTCTCCACTCCTACTTAATTTCAATGATATTGTCTCACACCCCCAATCTCTCAAACAACCACACCTAATTGTTTTCTAAAAAACTCACTAAGCTTTCCTCCATAGGAGGTGCCAAAATAAATTTTTTAGTCTAGGTAGGATTTTCGGGATAGGCATCCAAATAACTCCCTGTTATCTGGTTCTCACATCTTTAAACAATAGAGGTTGTAAAATAGGGAACTTTAAATCCTCCAAGTCAAGTGTTCCTATGCCATAAGGCAGGGAGATACCCGTGAAGGGTCAAAGGCCGAGGCCTGGTTTTTCTATGCATCCCCCCTTGAGGCACCCACCTCTTGGACAAGATCCAACCCGTGACCCATTTCTTAGGCCAAAAATCTAAATGTCACACTTTGACCGAGGTACCTAGTGACCAATTTTTAGGGCATCTACCTAGGTGGAAACTGTGGGCTGCAGTTGCACCTTGATTAGATTTTGTGTGGCTATTGGGAAATATCACCAGTTCTTTCGGGATATGTACTCTCTACCCCTCATTATAACTGATTACTTCATCCTTCACTAGTACCTCTTCGGGTGGCTTCAGACCCCACTGTTGAGTGCTATTGGAAGGTCCAGTGTTATTTGAGAGGAAGGACATTACGTCTTTTAGGACACACACATTTTCTTTCTTTTTTCTCCCACGCGGACAAAATCCACCTACCCACATGTATGCTTATTTATCAATTGAGTTATGTATGATGTTCTTGTGATTACATACGATTGTGAGATATATTGCGAAGGTCCAAGTTATAGAAAGTCTCTTTTTCATTAATTGCTCTCATCACCATTTTCACACATACACCTTGCTAGTCGGACATCATAGGGGACCCACATAACCCCCATCGTTCCAGATGCTTTCTAAATCTCCCTCCCATTCTAGGGGGAGTTCCTAGTCTTGCCAACTCATCCACCATACTTCCCCATGCCCCTGTGAGTGCTACTGTCTTGGGATCAGCTTTGCTTGGTTCCACTCTACTTGGGTCCACTTCCCAAGATCAAACACCTCCACACTCTCCTTTCCATGGAAGCAGGGGGCCAACTTCTTCTCAAGGGGGAAGTACAAACCCACCTAGTCCCCCTCAAGGGTCAGGTACGTAAAACACCCACATTATGGCTGGAACTAATCCTACACCACCACCTCAGATGCCATACTTGGCTTCCCTCAACATACTGGATCTGACTAAACTCACCAATGATGCTATATTGCACAACCTCACATGGCCAACAATGCCTACCAAACTGCCTTCAGACATCCCCAAGTTTGAAGGAAAACCGGGAGACAATCCCACCAGCCATATCATGACCTTTCACTTATGGTGTTCTTCAAACAACATCACAGACGATTCTATTTGATTAAGTTTATTTCAACGTATACTCACTGGCCCATCAACTAAGTGGTATGTAGAATAAAAATCTGGGTCCCACGTGACCTTTGAATCCTTGGCCAAAGAATTCTTGACCTTCTTTCAACTACCAATTTGTCATGACAATGGCCTTGAACTACTCTCGAAATTTAAAAAAACCTTCGGCATGCACATCGCTGACCACATTCATGAATGGTGTCATCGGCGTAGTCTCTGCAAAGATGAAGCTACTCCACAACAATGTCTCAATTGGTTCCTCAAATCATTTGTTTCCCTCCTTGCCAAATATTTGGCCACCACCTTCCCCCACTCTAAAGAAGAAGCCATTAGCAAGGCCCAACAATTCAAACTCATTTACTCACAGTCAGGGTACTTGTATACAGTACTACCTGATGCCCTGAGACCTGTTCCATTTGGACAGGACAAACCTGGGATGTCTCACTCAACAGATGGATTGATTGGTACCACTACACACCACAATTCACATCCCCAACAACCACCACTATATGGAACCCCTCAATGTACACTAGCATATGATAGACCCCCTTATTATAATTCCCCCCCCTTATCCACAACCATACCCCTTGACCTTTCCTCCGCCCACCAGAGAACCACCGCCAGCACCCACAATACGCCCCGTAGCTCAACCTAATTCATGTATCCCCTCCACCTCTGCTTACACTCTACGCACTAGTGAAACCACCACACCTTCCTATGCATCCTACAAATTGTTACCACATCATAATCCATACTTTCCATTTCCTGACCCCCCCCCAAATCTATTCCTTCACCACAAGGAAAACCACATGCTGGGGTTAACTTTCTTCAACCATCTCCCGTTCAACAATACCAAAATTTTGAACAACTGAATACGACTAATCCAACCCATCATTTGAAAAATGCCAAAA
>SNQJ01S0034514.1:20353-45002 GCA_010110895.2 Picea sitchensis
ATATTCGGAAAAACTTCCCTTGTGCCCTTTGCAGTGAGTATGGCCATTATACTCACCATTGCCCCCAAATCACAGACCTCAAATGGATGAAAGAATCCGGTAATGGACCACAATCGCCATCCTCACCTGCCCCCCAGTAGGCCCCACAACAATTTGTGCAGTACCCACCCCCGACCGTGTTGCAAAACCCCATACCACATCAAGGGGTGATGAACACCCAACAAGAGATGCACCCTGCCCCACCACAGGCAGGACCATATCACAACCCAGTTACTTCGACAGATCGAACTATCCTCCTCACTAGTGAGGAAGAGGTCCTTCTACAAATGTGTAGTCATCAATATAGCACACCCTCTGACCCAACTCCTACTACCTCGGAGGCCACCCCAGTCATGACTAGCGCACCTTTGATGATTTTGTTCCCTAATACTGAGACACCTCTTCGCATCCCTCGCATCCCATTACAAAGGAATGTCCATAACCCTTAAGCTAGGGAAACCCACAGTTATAGTCTGGTCGATGACTTAGCCCAATCCCATGCCGCCATGTCAGTATTAGAAGTTCTTCAAACCTGTCCTACTCAACAGAAGTCATTACTTTCCGTGCTAGGGGAAGTCGACCCTGTCGATACTCGACTCATCACATTTGATCTCGATAGTGGAGAACCTTGTCTCCCCGCTCTTGTCGCTCTTTAAATACTGATTAAAATCCAGAACATCACCATTCACCGCTGCATCATGTCCAAAACCGTTTGGTAGAAACTTGGCTCTCCAGAGCTAATACCATTTGCTATTAATCTGAGGGCTTATGACGGAAGACCCTCATCTCCCGAGGGGCTCTTCCAAAATGTTCCCATCAAACTTGGGGGCAAAACCATCCTTGTAGACATTGAGGTTATCGATGCCCCACTCAACTATAATATTTTGCTTGGTCATAGCTACATGTATGCCATGAAAGCAATTGCCTCTTCCATGTCTTGAACCATGATGTGTCCCCATAATGGAAAGATCATTACCATTGATCAGGTATCACATTATGAGCCTAACCCTTCATCCAACATCAACAATATCCTCTTGTTTGTCCACACTAATCTAGACGCCTATCCACTCATCGAGATGGGCTCCAAAATTTTTAAGGACCCATCCTTGCTAGGGACATACCACAGAGCACCACCGCTCATCCATCCCTCAGCACAAGTATGTGTCATTTCTGTTAGCACTTGGTAAATTTCCTAGAGGTTGAAGGAGAAGAAATCTACAAAGGTAACCTTATCCAACCGCTTTTAAAGCTGGGATCTAGCCCTTCCAGCTTCAGAGAGGGATCTCTCTATATGATTTAGCTTTGTTTTTTATTTAAGATATTAGGCTAGGTAAAGAAAATGTTGGTTTTGTTGTAAAAGAGTTTTTGAAATTGGTTGAGACAGTCTACACATCCATTGGGCTATGGGGTTTGTATTTAATAAGATATTAGATACAACCAAAAATGCCAAAGAAAACCTTCATAGGGCGAGATAACACACTCACTGGATCTTTAGTAATTAAAATGATGGACAGAAGAAAAGATAAGGAAAATAACTTCAACTAACAAGCAGTTAAGAATTTCTTAGTTGAAGATATTAGAAGATAAACATTAAAATCTTTAGAATCGGAAATAGGGTATCAAAGATAAATCCTGCAACATTACGCTATTCATAAAGATTAGTTATTGAAAACAAGATGATTACAGAGCAAGAAAACATTTAACTGAGAAAATCACATCACTAGTGAACATGCGCAAGAATCCTGTAAAGTGCCTCTTCTTTATTAATGGTAGATCTCTTCAAAAATAGTACAGTTTGATAGAAATAGGGTGTGCGAATCAACAACCCTCAATACTTCGAAAGATGAAGTATTTATAATTCAAAATACAAATGTTCCTGTCATAACTGATCAGAACGTGCTCATTCTATTTTTAGTCTAACTAACTTAACTAATCAAAACTGCTTGNTTGATGACTCGATACAACTGTTTGCGGAACTTCTGGGGTAGGCCGTTGGCGAGGTGCCTTCGTAACCTCTTCTGACTGGACAGGTGACTGGATTGTGACAGCTCATATGTTAATCTAGTAGATCACATAGTTCTTCCCATCTGAGATGACCTGGCATTGTGACTTTAAGCAATCTCCGATATACCTCATCCATGTCTGTATATTTAGCAAATGTAGGCTTGATGATGAATATGTTTAATCTCATGTTGGATATCAATATCCAAGTGCCCGAGGGGCATCCATGAATTCTTTGCTGGTGATGCTCCCTTGTCTACCAAACTTGGAACTATCCTTGGAGACTTTAGTCAACCTTTTCTTGTAATCAAGGAGTGTCATTCAAGGTCATTAATGACAAATTAATGACCTTCAGACCGGGTAGGCCTTTATTTTGGAGAGCATCTATCTTATTGAGAAACTTTTGTACTCCTTGATCCATGACGTGAACCTTTTCCTCAAGCTGAAGCATAGACTTCTCTTTTTGGTTAGAACCCTTTTTAACTCAAGTATAGTTTCCATCCTATCCTTGATCTTTAGTTCTTCAAGTTCCTCCCCGGTCTTTGAATTCAGGAACCTTAAGATTTCATTTTGCTTGTTTTGGCATGTCTCCCAGTTCCACTTTGATTTTCTCAACAGCCTCCTTTCCCCTCTCGAGCAACTCATTTTGTTCAAACATGATTTGAACCATTGGCCAGGTTTCAATTTTATGGACTTGGAAATATCGTCCACACAATCTCTTTGACTACTCGATAAAGTCTTCCACGCCATTGTATGCGCTTTTGGAGCTGCTTTGTAATTCCTTCTGATTTGCTCCATTCCTGCTTTTCTTTGGATGGAAGCATGCGGAAAGTCTTTAGCTCTTGGAGGTTCTCCACTTCTTTCTTAAGCATGCTGATTTGGAAGCTCTTGTGGGTTCATCCTCTCCATGGACTTGGCAAGTGCGATTTGTTCCCTTACGGTAGTAGCGATGTTAGAGATGGAATGCGTCATCCTTGTTGTTGTGCTCAAACTTCCGATTGGGATGCTTACTCAATGGAATGCCTTCCATTGGTTTAAATCTTCTCTTTCTCCTTTAAGAGTCTCTCCATCTCAGACTCCATTTATTTTAATTGAGCATTCTGCTCCGTGAGTAACTTCAACATCTCATCCTTTTTCACCTTCCATTTTTGCTATCTCCTTTTTACCTATGGGTCTTCTGTTGGAGGAGCTTTAGCTGTTTTCTTAAGGTTGCGATGTCAGCATTTTTATTTTAATCATCTCTTCAGCCTTGGCGTTAAGTAGGATAAGTAACCGATCTTGAGGACCGGCTCCTCCAACATCTTGATTACATTTGTTTTTCGCGAAAGATGATATTTTCTCGAGCTTAAGTTGTGTCTGAGCATTATTCAAAGATACTCGAAATTTTGATGCAGATGCTGTAGCGTGAGACAAAGTGTGGAAAACCATCTCCGGTCTGCTTATGCAGATACATCTGATCTGCTGGATGCGATCCTTAACTGCAGGAATTGAAAAGTGGCCCTTTTGTAATCTGATATCACCTTAGGATCCGACACTTGTGCTTGGAGGTAAGACATATGCATCCTAACCTTTTCTGTATCAAATGCCGAAATAAGTCTATGCTTTGGTGAATGACTATACGGCTGGGCATAGAGTGTTGCTAGTGAGTCAATGCGGCTCTAACTGATCAAGTCATATTTTTGAAAATGCCCAACTTAGGCCCAGTTTTACCAAGTGAGGGTATTTGGGGAGAATCATGGATTTTATTAACATTTGATTATTGCCTTATCTTCGGCTTGAGCGAAGGTAAAGGTGCGACTTGACCTTAATGAGTGGTAGTTGTTGTGGTAGTCAGCGAGAAACTTCTGTTCCTCTTGTCGGCGCCGGCGTTAAGCCCGTCTTCGGTTTTTTTGGAGTGAATTTGGAATTCCTCTTATGACACCTCTATTACAGGAGGATATGACTCCTGTCAGGGCCTCTTATCCTTGAGGACCTAAGGTGTGGAAGAGGGTGATGCACTTTAGAGAACTGTTGTTCAAGTCCATCAGGGGTAATGGGGCAACCATCGCATGCGATTTACCAAATTTCTTGATCTGCGGCTTGGACTCATGAGGCATAAGGGGCATTTTTGTTTTCACCCTCATATCTGAAATGATCCATACAGGATCATGGTGCCAGGTGAAACTCGTTGAGAATTTCATCTCCTTCAACATTCTATCTTCTTCTTCCCCTGCACCTCGACTAATGCAGATGAAAGAACCAATGCTTATGATTCTCAATTGCTATTTTCTTGAAACAAATTGAATATCATCAGAATTCATTATCGCCTAATATATTCTAATGCAAAATCCTTACGGCTATATCGAGAAATTTAGTTTGTAGCCATTTAGCGCGAAAACTCTGATTTGATTGTGGTTCTGACATAAATACTAGTCTCCTGTCTTAACATTGTCCGAGAGATGCACGAGAATTCTTTGGACTTTGTCGTTTATTCGTGGCTCGGGCTTTCCACTCAACATGCTTACCGCAGGGTGATAAAACAGATCAATGAAAAACTTGAAGCTATAATCTGTTGAGTTATGCTTCAGAAGAGAAGACCATGCTGTGACTGGCTAGGGCCTTCCGTCAGTGTCCATCTTTTGCATGGAGAAACTGAACTTGTTGGCCTGAAAGTAGACGAACATATAAGCCAATATGGAAGAATATCACGAACATACCTTACGTGAAATTCATGAATTGTTTGTGAATATTATCGTCCAAGAAGGTGTTGTTAATTGCGTGGTGGGTTGTTCATCGTTTGAGAAAATGGATAGAAAACCGAAAATAGGCTCATCTACCCATTAATCAGAATAATAATAGTAACATAGCAGGGCACAAAGGGAAGAAAAGATTTGATTTCCTTTGGTGGAGAACTTGGAAGAAGGGTAAAATTTCAGTGGAAGGGAGTTGGCCCGAGCGAGAAGGCGCTTCGAAGATCGAGCTCTCACGAGGAATGTCTTCTAGTATAGTTAGGTGAGGATTTCTAAATTGAATGGGGACCTAGATTCAACATGGGTAATTTGCATCATATGGTCAATATATTCGGGGGTGATAAAGAAAAGAGGGCGATCTCAGGATGAAAAGCGATGAAAGCGCCAGTGCAGGATGTAATGGAAACTGGCATTTGAGAGGTCAAACTTCTGGAAATGATGAATGCGGGAAGAATCTGAGGGGCAAGTGGACTCCAAGGTCCAATTTCAGCCTCTAGTCGGAAAACCTCGGGAGCCATGGCCGAAGATCGAGAAAAGTCAAAGCGCAAATGGTATACGCTATCAATCGATCTTTATCGACCAAGGGAATTTGTCAGTGCATTGGCCGGGGGAAGAGGAAAGGATTCTCTTCTCCTAGAAACATCTTGGTTTTGACACCATTTCAGCCACAATACCTGCAATAAACAATACGTTGGTAAAAATTCGGTAATGTGGGTGAAGGTGACGGGAAAGCAATGGAGGAATGATAGGTAAGTTTTCTGGCGTGATGGTTGAATAACGAATGAAAAGGGAAAGCGATAGTTTTATTCAAAATTGGGATCGGTTGGACGGCGGGAAAATGGTTAGCGTGACAACGGGTATATTATCCGATTATTAATGGACGGGCCACTTGGGATGAAGTGGCAGATAATGATGGCAAAGCATCTGATGGAGGGGTGACGTGGAGGCTGGTTATTTGAGGTAAAAGTCACCAAAGGGGTTGTTCATGAGTGAAGGGGTTAGGGACTGACAAGGGGTAGCGGCCGGTTATGGGATGGGACACGACCCGGGGAACAAGTGGGACAAGTGGACTTCGTGGAGGATAATGACGACCCGGAACAAGAAGTGGGACAAGTGGACTCGATGAACAAGATAGCATGTGAGAGATGTGACTTAAGAACCAATAGACAGACGCCACAAATGACCACGGGCCCGTCGAAGGGAAATATCCATTCGGGACCCCTTGGTTAAAAGCGAGGACACCCGAGTGCGAAATCATTTTTTATCCATTGTCGTGTGCTTTGTTTCAGCCCGCAGTCGAGAACACGTTCTTTAATGCCCATTCGGACCCCCTCCATAAAGGCATAGCAGGGCGGAAGTGCGGAATCAAAATGACCCCAGATTTAAGCTTCTGATGCGGAAGGCCATCAGTGCTGACTGCCGGGTTATATCAATTCCGGACCCCTCCGTTAAGTACGGGAATGGGCGGGGGTCGAATCAATGAACCCGATGATCTAAGCACTCCTCAGAGCCGTCGGACATCCATGTTATTCGATTACGGACCCCAGTTAAAAGCGAGAATGGTCGATTGCGAATATCTTATTTATTGGTAGATCTTAGTGTCATGATGGGGCCGTGGTAAGTGCAAAACACTGTAGATCGGGGGCGGAGGAAGAAATATGAGGAAAAACTTAGAATATAAAGCACTTTGTAGGTTTTCCCAACTTTATTGATAAGTGCAAAAAACATAGATCAGGGAGCGGAGGAAAATATACTTGGGGAAAAACTTAGAATATAAAGCACTTTATGGGTTTTTCCCAACTTTTCACATAAATACCACCAAGGAAACTTCGTCTAAGGAATTCTAAGGCCATGGGGACATGGGGTAGAAATTTCATCGATCTAGTTTCATGGGTGTTCAAGAAAATTAAGCAACTAACTTACACGCTAACCTATCTTCCTAGGACTATTAACCCAGATTAAACTGTTGGGTTAAGAAATTACTCTACCTAAGGGCTATCTGACCAGGATTAAACAGTCTGGTCAGATTTATTCACTAATCTAACCTAGGGGCTATCTGACCAAGATTAAACAGTCTGGTCAGATTTATTCTCTAACCTATCAACATTGAAAATTTAAAAGAACTTGGTCATGCTTGAAAGGTATGACCAAGTTACTATTATTGCATGGGGCTTTTGTTTCAATTCTTTTATGCCCTCTTTTCTTTTTCTTTTTCTTTTTCTAAAATGAAAAATCAATTGCCAATAAAAACACTAGATACAGATAATATCCATAATATCCAAGTCATAAGTTGATTCCCATAATTTATGGGGTGATAACAATTTCCACCAAAGGAATGACAACTGAAGATATTCTCCCTCCCACCGAGGCCTCTTTTTCCCTTGACGTCCCACTAGTCACAGAATACCTCCCTCAGGAATCTCCTGGAACTTGTTCAGCTCTACCCGTTCCTGATATTCCCCTCCCCCAGGGCCATATCCCGGTTTGGGAAACAATTCCTCAAGCCATTACCCAAATCCCTTTCTTTTACCCCCCACCAGTTGTACAATCTTTCCAGGTAGCCGCAACGCTCACCCTTCCTAACATGGTGTTATAAATCCCAGTATGGTATCTACATCCACCTAAGATGGTCCCTCAACCATCCTTCCCTCCCCAAATAGAAGGAATCCTGATGCATATTCCCATACTTACCCCCACCGTCCCATCCACACCCCCACTTGTTAGCACCCCTGCTATAGCTAGGGGCAGACAAAAAAATAAGGAACCCACTACTCCACTTCCCCCATGTGTCCAACCCCCTTGTGCGCTATGCGAGAAAGACAGACACCCCACCAACAAGTGCCCATCTCTCCCCGAGTTACGTAATCTCATTCAACTCCCTCGAGCACCACCACCGCTCGTCGCTTCCTCTAGTACTATCACTATCTCTCGTAATAGAAGTAGCAAAGAACTGTGAACCAAATTCTCATGTGCCATCTGTTCAGAATATGGCCATTACACACACCATTTTCCAGCGTTACCTCAGTTCCGACAGATGCTAACAGCCGTACGCCAGAGCTTTCAGCAAGAACCCACCCCAACACATGTCACCGACATCCATTATGTCACGACCTCAGTCAATGATCGTATGAGATGTCCTTGCTCTCTATGCGAATCACTTGATCATTTCACATATCAATGTCCTATGATCATTGAATACAGGCATCGCCAACTAACCCTTATTCAAAATCATACACCCCCTCCTCCAGCAGAACTAGTGAGTTCCCTTACCCCATCACTGGATATAGTTCATATCTATTCACCAGAACTTGAGGCACTCCCTACTCCCCCATGGTTCCTAGTCATTATTTATATGAGTATTTACCCCTAAATCCCCCCAATTCTGCAATTCATTTCCCCATAGAAATTCTATGCCCGGCTACCATTTTCAACCCACAATATCTTGATATTTGGTTTATGTTAAGTGAACCATCACAACCTCCTTACGATACCCCCTCTACATCGTCACCACCAGACAAAAACCCCATGATGAAAGTCACCAACGTTAGTCCTTTCGATCCCCTATATTCTCGATAGTTTCATTGTGACGAAGACATCCTTGAGGAGTTAACTAAACCCGATTTCCCATGGGACGCGCTCCACCACAGAGCTCTTTTTCCTTCACAGTAAGCTGTCGGGCCTCCTAACCAAAACCCCATCTACGCAGTCGAAACCAAATATTTTATCCCATCAGGGCATATAGATTGGTTCAAAAACCCTATCGCTGCCCCCGACGCTTTCGAAGAAGGAAATATGGCCAATATTCCAAAAATCAATATTTCCATCAAATATAGAGTCATAGAGGAAATTACCATTGGCGCCGCATGCTTTCCTGAAGAAATAACCACCTATAAATCTCTCTTCCAGGAATACGGGGACATCTTTGCCTGGTCCTACACAAAGATGCCCGACCTTGATCCCTCTATTTTCGAACATCGCATCGACACCTGGCCTGATATCACACATGTCCATCAAAAATAACGTCCATTACACCCATCCAAAGGAATGGCTATCAAGGATGAAATTGAAAAATTACGTGCTGCAAGGTTCATATACCCCATCACATGTACATCTTGGGTCTCCAACCCTGTCCCTGTCAACAAAAAATAGGGCACTATCCGTGTCTGTACAAACTTTTGTGATCTCATTCATGCCTGTCCCAAAGAGAACTTTTCAATGCCCTTTATTGACTAAATTATCGATGATTGCGCTGGTCACGAGGCTCTATCCTTCATGGATGGTTTCTCTAGATAAAACCAAATTCAAATCCACCCAACCGATCAGTACAAAACCACATTCACTACCCCCTAGGGCACTTTTGCATATCGTGTCATTCCTTTCGGCCTCAAGAATGCAGAGGCTAGTTTCCAATGCACCATGACATACATTTTTCATGATCTCGCTCAAATAATCCTTGCCTACTTGGATGATCTCACCTCTCACTCGAAAAAATGCACTCAACATCTTAATGATTTACGAATCATCTTCCAATGGTGTCGTCAGTACAACATTCACTTGAATCCCCTCAAGTGTGTGTTCTGCATCACTGTTGGCCACCTCTTTGGGTTTATCATTTCCCAACGTGGCATTACATTTGACCCCCTCAAGGTCCAAGCCATCATGGAAATTCCCCCACCACGAAATTTACGCCAACTATGGAGCCTACAAGGCAAAGCTAAATTTTTATGCCACTTTGTCCCCGATTATGCCACTCGGGCACATGGTTTCCTTTGCCTCTTACATCATGATATCCCATTCCAATGGGACGAACATGCCCAAAAATCTTTTGATGATCTCAAAATGGCCCTCTCCAATGCCCCGTTGATTAGTCCACCTGACTATAATCGTGACTACATCCTCTATATCTCGGCCTCAACCGTCTCAGTAGCAGGAATTCTCGTCAAACTAGGGGATGATGATCGTGAGCATGTTATTTAATACATTAGTAAAAATCTTTCAGGGATACCCCTGAAATACAACCACGAAGAAAAACTGGCTCTTGCAGTTGTCCTCATAGTCCAAAAATTGTGCCATTACATATTGCTTTGAACTACCAAAGTTGTCATAGATTCCAACCCAATGCACTACTTTCATAGCCATCGACAAATCAATGGAAAATTTGCCCGATGGATCATCATCCTTTAGGAGTACGACCTCGAATTTTCAACACCCAAGAAAAAGAAAGCCTTGGTCCTCGTCGAACTCATTATGACATATCCCTCTGATACATCTCGTACCCCCATCAATACAGACTTCCACGACAAACATCTCTTCTACATCCCCTCGGATGACCCATGGTATGACGATCTTCTCGTCTACCTTCGAATACAAAAATTCGGAAACCACTTTTCCTGAGGCGATCGTCAACGCATTCATCACCAGCTCCCCCGCTACCTACTTATCATTGATATCTTATATCGATGTGGGGCCGAGACTGTACTCCACCAATGTTTGACTATCGACGAGGCCGATCGAGTCTTGAATGACTACCATAGTGGTGCTTGCGGGGCCCACCTCTCAGGAAAGTCCACCCCTCAAAAAATCATTCGCGTCGGTTATTTTTGGCCTACATTGTTTCAAGATTGCATTAATGCTGTGAAGCTATGTAACAACTGTCAGCTTTACGCCAACTAAGCATGAGCACCACCTTCTCTTCTACACCTGGTCATTACCACAGGCCCATTTTGCAAATGGGGCATCGATTTCATGACTTGAAACCCTCCATCCAACAATGGAGACAAATACATGGTCTTTGCAGTGGATTAATTCACCAAGTGGGCTGAAACCATGCCCACCTTCAACAACACCGCTGACACTGCAATGCATTTTTTCTTTAACCACGTCATCTCTCACTTTGGAGTACCACTCCAATTAGTCTCCGATCATGGGAAACACTTTGAGAATGAGATTTTCTTTGAACTCTCATCCAAGTTAGGTTTCTCCCACGGGTTCGCCTCCCCATACTATCCTTAGTCTAAAAGACAGGTAGAGGCAGTCAACAAGGTCCTCAAAACCATGTTGCAATGCATGGTTAACAAACATAAGACCAATTGGCACCATATGTTATTTTTCGCGCTTTGGGCTTATCTCATGGTAGTGAAAACTGCCACTGGTTTCACACCATTTCATCTAGTCCATCATGTCAAAGCTACTCTCCCCATTGAATGCAAAATTCCTACCTTAGGCATCACTATTGAGCTATTACCCGACACTGCTCCAATGGAGCAGAGATTGCTGAACTTAGATTCACTGGATGAAGATCGTTGATCTTCATTACAGAACAACGAGGTAGCTAAAAAACTGTCAAAGGCCACCTTTGATCACGATGTCAACCTCTGCTCATTCAATGAAGGTGACCTCATCCTTGCTTATGATATCTCCCACAATACCCTCAGCCATGGAAAGTTCAAGTCATTATGGCATGGACCTTACATCATTCAACACTGCCTCACTAAAGGCACATACATTTTGTCCTCCCCCGAAGGCCACCCTCTCAAAGAACCCATCAATGGGTTGTACTTAAAGAAGTTTTACGCTTGAACATAGCCATTCTACACTAGGATTTTTCCTTTTGTACGCTTTTCTCAGAGTTTTTAATCTTCTTTTTCACACCTTCCATCTAATTTACCATTTGTGTTATTGAAATATGCCTCCTCCATCAGCCTACCACATCGATTACATCGATGGAGCCAGCCGTTGGACACAAAATATCGCTTCGGCCACTTGGGCTCTCTATTCCCCCTCACACAAACTGCTCCACTCTAGCGGCATATGTCTGGGCTCAACAACCAACAACCAAGCCGAATAGACTGTCGTCATTGGTCTCCTTGCCGATGCTAGTCATCATCACATTCGTCACCTTAGCATCTTACTAGATTCCCAACTGGTCATCCTCCAGCTCAACAATGTGTACCGTGTCCACAATCCTTGCCTCTTTTGCAAATACCTGCAAGTTAGACTCTTATATCGACACTTTGATTCCATTACATTTACACATATTCCCAGACAATTTAATCAAATAGCAGATAACATGGCTAACCTAGTGTTAGATTGGCATTTATCACATCAAGCTACCAGTACACATACATCAAACATCAATAATCTATCACAACATCTAAATTAGACATCATCAACAAAACCATAAAACACATGTGAACATCACAAAGATCCCAAAATGTATATCCATATATATATATATATATATATCGGTCAAATGTGCCATCAAAATGTTTACAAAAAGTATAGTACATCCGTAGGTCGGTGAACCACCTCGCCCCTATAGATACAAAACTGGTGTCACCACATCAAGTAGGCTCGCAGGCCTATATAAATACCAAAAATATAAAGATAAATACAGAGACAATCATGGTGCCTATAGTGCACCACCACCCAGTCCTCTCTTGGGTGGAGTTCCCCCACCAGCTATCGGTCCCTCCAGACCCAGAGGTAACTGCTCAGTCATCACAGCACCTGCTATTGCTGCTCTCCGAACCATGGTCCGCCACACCAATGGGATGCCCATGCACTACTCCATGACTCCCTCATCCTGAATCTGTGACCACATGCCCTCGGGCACTCCTTGTAGCACCACCTCCAAGTGTCGATGAATGTCCTCAAACTCTCCTCCGGCCTCCTTCGGAGGAGCATGTGAAGGCCCTACCCCCGGATCATCAAAATGATGCCTTTGGCCTACTCTCCCCTCCTCAGTCAGTCCCACAACACCCTCATCCCGCCGCTGTCTCTCCTCGACCTATGGATCTCCCCATGGTGGTCTCACTGGTGCTCTGGCCAGCTCAACCTCCCATCCACGTGGTCCCACATCTACACACATAACACACCAATGATAGCATCAGCATCCATCCACACATAAAACTATATATGCTATACTATCTAACTCTCAAAATCATCAAAGCAAATACATCCACATACCTCTCTGGTCGAACACCTCACCAGGGGGAAGCACCATCTCTGGGTCCTCCTGAAAGTCTATCCCGCTGTAAGGGTACTGGAGAATAATTTGTGGCATCTGACGCCACACTCATGTAATCTCGGGCATAAAATAGTGCCCCTCCTCCCCACCACTGTGGCAAACCAAGATCAACCCCCACCACCTCAGTCATGGCTCTCGCATCCCAGGCACATCCAAAATCACTCTAGGGCATAGCATCTAAACCTGCTCTAAGAACCATGCCACCAAGATAGACCCAAAGGAGAACTCCCCTAAGTCCGCAACACGACACCTGTCAAGCTTCCCTACCATCTTGGTATACAGCATCAAGCCCCAGGCAAAATGATCACCTGCCAGTGCCCTCTACATCACTCTCAACTAACCCCCACTGATCCGCTGATTCACAAGAGATCCATATACTCTCACTATCATTGCTGCCATGCAATGATGTGCAAGGGCATCCATCGCCCCAATACTAACCACAAAACCCGACATGAAGTTCTTGTTGGGCCCTTCATTTTCGAGAAAAGAATTGCGCAAGTGTTGGTCGTGCAACCTCCATCAAAGGTTGGAAGGAAGAACAATAGAAAAGAGTTGTGGAAGCCAGCCCAATTCTAGCTAAATAACATAATATAGGACATAATATAATTTTAAAAGGTTTGTTGATTGATGAGGATTGGGTTGGTCGGTTCAGTCGGGGGATGAGTTCGCTCATTCATTTTGGTCATTAGATGATATTGTTAGGTCTAATAGCATCTATCAGAGTTATTTCCATGGGTATTGCCCAAGGTTTTCTTTGGTAAATCAAGAAGAGTAGAGTCTGTAATGAACACAACTTGCTGGCTGGGAAATCAGGACTCTGTGGCTGAGAGACGGAGCCAAGAATCTAGACTGTACTTTCTATGTAATGCTGAAGCTATAATGTAAGAAATATATTTAATGATGATATAAAGAAGGGTTAAATTTTTAAATATGATGTGTCCTTACATTGTTGCTTATGCATTTCAACCTTCATGTATAGCTTATGAGTTACAATTTTTGCTCTTATAGTTAACTAATGCTCGCAATACTAGTAGGTTTGGTTCTCACATTTAGGTGTTTTTGATCTGATAATGTTGATTGCGTAAGGACTGGAGTAAGTTATGAACACTCCATGGATCTTTTGTAGTTTTCTCCCTACCCTTCCCTATCTCTCTGTCTCAACAACGTTTCAGGTGAGACTTCTTCTTTTCGGAGGAGATGAAAATGCCAGTGCTCTAGACTACATGGTGCCTTTTGTTGGTAACTTGAGAAGGACCCTGGTCTGAACAACATCACACCAAAAAAATGGTTCCATTGCGAGGACCCGTATGAAAAGGGAACCTGTAGGAAGAATGTTGTTGCTGATCCATAGATCTAGCATCAATCAATGGTGGGAAATAAATTGCAATGCCTTCATATGGAAAGAAGCGGAACTAAGAATAAAATCGGTGGGAGTCACTCGAGAAGCGATCTTTTACTTAGAAAGATCAAGCGACCAGTACAAAATTTCCTGGGTTAAATTCCCAGAAGAATTTTTTCACTGGATCAAGAGACTCCAAGAAGCTCCAAAGTTCCATGGACGGATCAAGAAGATCTGCACTTGGGATACTGACAAGTTAGAAGCACTCCAGAGGCTGAACTATCCAGTCACGAGGGTCGTATATTTCTAGGTTACCACCATGATAGAAGGATGCATAGTCGAATTTGTAGCTGAGAACCACCAGTCTTTCTCACGAGCAGAGGATATTTTCAAGAAATGCGCAAGGGGAAGACTTGTAAGAGAGATCCCCCTGTGGATTAAAGCTTTCTTGGTGGAGGAAGGGATGTTGATTATGTCCCTAACCGAGATGGAAATGTAAACACCCTCGCTTGTGGTAGGGTGAGATGGGGTGAGAATCATGGCATGAAGAGAGGGGAAGGATTCTTTGACAAATGGGGGGGAAACAACAAGAAATGGATTCAAGAGATGAGCGAGCCTTGAAGAGAGCTGCCATAGTTGAGAAGTGGTGGCACATCAAAATCAAGAAAGCCACAAGACAGTCTGAAAAGTTGAGGAAAGAAGGATGATCAGGAGAGATATAAGGAAGACAGATGGAATAACTGCAAAGGATGAGAAGACATAAATGACTGGCCAGTCAAAGGTTAAACGAGAGAGAAGAAAGGAGAGCGAGAAGTCCCCAGGAGGTGGGATGAGAAGGAGGAAGCGCGGATATAAGAGAGGAGGAAACCAACATGAATATTGAAGGAGAAAGAGAAGATTCAGCCCCAATAACAGGAGAGATCGGGAATCCTACCGAAGAGATCATCCTAGTGGAAGCTAACGAGACCCCCCAGATCAAATAAATATGCCCCGAAGCCAGTGGCAATAGCCCCAAATCACCCGTACCCCAAGTGCCCTCAATACAAGCAGTAAGTTCTATACTACCTGCTCATATAAGTTTTGTTTTAGTATAATTAGTTAACCAGTCACAGCCAGGAAGTGCGAGTACAAGGAGGATAGTGGGATCCCCTGGTAGATCACAAGCAGGATCGTTAGGGTTCACATTGATATGAACAACAGGATCAACAATGGCTAGCCATGTAGGAGGATCGATTGCCCGATACCCAGAATGTTGGGGTAAGGGAGATGAAGACGTTGAACAACACTGGTTCTTATGTGAAGCCATATAGAGATCCAGAGGGACACTAGATGTGAACAAGTTGTTCAAATTCTAGACTACCCTGAGAGGTCATGCTCTTAAATGGTACATGAAAACCATTGAACCAAGAGTGTCAGGGATGCAAGGTCAAGCATTCACCCTTGGCCAGGTGCGAAGGAGGTTTATAGTAGAGTTTAAACTGCCCTAGTCAGAACAACAGGCTCTGTCTGAGCTGCATGAAATACAACAGAGAGAAGGTGAATCAGCCTAGGAATATAACCAGAAGTTCAAAGATGCCATAAGGAGGTTGGCACACCCAATCCACGAAGAACATCAAAGGGAATGGTATATTCAGGGGCTACTACCTCTGACTAGGATTCCACTAACACAAGAGTGGATAGCCACGTCGATAGATGCCTTGGAACAATCGATAAAGATTGAATCCATGGAGGGATACCCTGGAAGCTTGAGAGTAACCCTACCCCCAGTAGATGCAAATCTAGTGCAACTACAAGGATAGATACCAGCCCTTATAGAAAAGATTCAAGAACTGACAGTACCTAGACTAGGATGACCACAGGTTTGGTGCACTGGATGCTATACGGAAGGTCATTTAGCAAATGAATTCCCACGAGGGAGAGGGTTGGGACCTTCACAGAATCTGATGGCAACCCCACCAGGACCCATAGGAGGAGTTGCACAAGTATCGATGAACCCACCATTTCACCATCCCGCCCCATATTACGTGTTCCCAGGAGGCCAAGTAGCACCGATGACGAAGTATTGTGAGATCTACTGAAACCACGGGCATGGACCACAACAATGCCCTATCATGCAGAAATATTCAACGGTACCAAATACAGTCCATTGTGAGTTCTATGTATCTACGATGCATGCTACCAACCAATGTAGGGCGTTGGATGCACTAGCGGACAGGCTAGACTAAACAACATTCAGAGTAAGTGAAAACCCTTAGGGACTAGGATGAGTCCAAGGAGGTGGAGCTAGTGGAGATTTTAGAGGGGGAAGAATTGGTAGAAGAGGATCGGTCATATGTTATAACTATGATGAAAAAGGTCACTTGGCTAGAGACTGTCCTCACCCAAGGTGGCCATGGTGTTCTCATTGCAAAACCAACAAACATGCAATTGAAGACTGCCCTGAGATAATTGAAAAATGGGAAGACAGGGTAAGGCAAAGAGGAACTAACCTTGTTAGTTCAGAGATCAAGAGCATTTCTAAAGGACAACTACTAAATCTTAACATCATCACTCGAGGAGGCACGAGGACAAGAGCTAATGCTGATGCTCTATCTCAGATTCAGAAGGCAATACCTAAGGGAGATAGGTACGACCCCCTAAAACACAAATTTTTCTTTAAGGATGCCATAGAAGTCTTCCAGAGTATTCCTAGTTGTGAGACACAAGAGAACCCCCCTAAGCCGGTCATATACCCTAAGATAGCACAAGTACCTGAGTCGTCCCCTCCACCCAGAAACCCTATAGGCATACCAAGACAACCTGAGCAGCATCAAAATGTAGTCGACCTCTGGTTTCAATTATTCTCTGACATTCTAGGGAATGATCAACTGAAAGAGAAGTTGTGCAATGCGTTGTACCTAGTCTTAGGGAATGAAGGAACCTCAGAAGCAAAGATTAGGGCTAACCTCCTTGAGAAGAGTACTCATAGGGTGCAATGAAGAAAAGTAATAACTGGAAAAGAATTCCAACTGATAGCCCAGTTAGATGACTTCGAAATTAGGGATGTCATGCTAGACCTAGGATCAGATGTGAACATTCTACCCAAGAATGCCTGGGAAGCCCTATAAAAACCAAGACTAACATACTTGCCAATGTTATAACCCTAATTTTCACTAGACATTCTTACCTGGCATCAGGCCATCTCAGATTCCTTATTTTCCAAAGCACTGTTGAACAACTCTTCTTAAAAAACCTCTTTTATAAAGGCCCACACACCCTACTCCATTACTGCACACGTGTACATGCTAGTTGACCCAAAACAACCCACGTGTACCTATAAAAGCATGAAAAAAGGAAAGTTGCCAATGGAACACACAACTTTGGGTGAGTTAACTAAACCTTCCGGCCATGCATGGCCAAGGGTTCGTCCAAATACCTAGCTTCTTCTAGCCTATAAAAGAAGGGTTAGGGGTCCCATTTGGAGGAGGAGAATCATAGTAAAGAAACTATACCCAATTGCGCATTCCCTTTGTCCGAACCCTTTAGCCCTCCTTGTGCAAAGAGAAAGATAGAGAAAAGAAGTTGGAGGACTGTTGAAGAGGAGCCCAAGACCAGGTTCATGGAGCAATGACCAACTTCATCATTGTAAGTTGATTTGTTGAAGTTAATAATAAAGAAATACTTTTCCCATCCCACCATATGAGGTTTTTATGGTTTATAGCATACTTGTTTATTGAATCTCTAACCCTTTAATCTATATATTAAATGCATGTGGAGTTTGTTGTTTGTTTTGTGTCAATGCAGGTCAGCCTTGAGAAGAGAGCTGCAATCAAAAAGCGATCAAGCATGAGGAAGGATCTACATCAAATGCTCGTAATAAGGTATGCTCACTTGATCTTCTTAACTATGTATTTGCTTAAGAATAATGGGGATTAGGTCTGGGACGACAATAGAAAGTAGAAATCTTTAGGTCTTTTCTGCATGCATAATTTAACCCTAAGTGCTAGTCCATAGAGGGATTTCCCACTCACAATAGAATTGGTGACCATACTGGGGAGATCCCTAGGGTTCCTGGTAATATTTTTGGGTATTTTTAAGAACTGGTTTCATTTTCCTATTTTTAAAGTTTCTGGAAAAGTCTGAGCTAACAGAGATTCTGGTCTTCCATACCAGTGATATCTATTTCTTTTCTTGACTGTAATTTTTTTTCCAAGACCCACAGAGGTACACGCAGCCTGTATAAGGTCTTCACACGTCTACCCACGCCCTGCATTCTCACATCCCACATGTACACGGTAGTTGAGGAGGTGACAGTCACGTGTATGATTCCAGAAAATTTCTTTTAAAGAGGTAGTCATCCTCTCCCTTGTTATAATTAGTCCTTCTCAAGGGTTTTCTGGAACTTTTTCTAGTCTTTGTTGTTTGCAGTCTATAGCTTAGGTTTCACCTCGGATTGGTTTGTTCTATGAAGTTTTCCTTGAATTGTTTTCTTTTTCTCTTTAAAGTAAGTGTCTGAGTCTTCAAGAGGTTCTGGTTCTCAGTACCAATAGTCTCTGCTTGGGCTAGCTTGCTTGGATTTTTATTTGTTTCAGAGTTTTAGATATACATGCAGCCTGCATAAGGCCAAAATGCGTGTACACGCCCTCTGACTTTACACAGCTCATGTGCACATGCTTGTTGTGGAACTGTAGCAGTGTGCCCGTGGAGAGAATTTTTGTTGAAGGTAAGGTAGTCATCCTTTCTTTTGACAAGAGTTATACCTCTCAGGTTTGGGTCTCTATCATAGCAGTCAGTGACTTAGGTTTGATCACAGTAATAGCTTTTTTTTTTCATTTAGAAGTTTTCCTCCAAATTTTTCTATTATAGGGTTTTAGGACAAGTGTGAGAGTCCAATTTTAATTTGCTTGTGTGTGATTTTTTAAAGTGACTCTTTGCGATCTGTGCTTAGAACATAAATTTTTCTTGGTTTTGAATTGTTGATGTTTTTCCTTTTTGCTTTGAGAGCATTCAAATAAAAAATAAATCTTTTATTTCTTTATTGGTTAAAAAGTGTTGTTTTGCATTAGTAACCAGGGAAAAGTCTTTTCTTTCATAAGTTCTCGACAATTTACTTAGATCATAAGTAGCTCGTAGTCAAGTGAAATCCTGCTTTGAGTTTGTTGTTCAAAGATCTTAGAAAAATTTTTAAGTTTGAAAAGTTGTTTAAGAGTTAAGTGAAGTAAAGGTTTTTGTTTCCAGCTTTCTATTTATTTTGCTTTCATCTTTCAAACATAACTAGTTTCACTTTCATAACCTTTGACTTAAGACAAGTCATAAAAATTAACGCTAAATCTAAAATTCATTAGACTTTTTATATTTGTAGGGTCAACCAACTAGTTTAGGGTTAGGGCCTTGAATTAGGTTGGAGAGGAAATTCTTCAAGGCCATTAAAATCAAACACTAGAGTCTGAGTTAGGGAGTGTCAAAGTCCAGTATCATGAAAGTTATCTGGGGCCCCCCTCTAACATAGGGGATAAACATGAGGTCTCATGCGGGAAGGTAGCAGAGATAACCCCTCCAAAGTTGGACCAATCGTAGTGGAGAACACATATAGAGGGCTTGTCTTGGGATTCCGTCGATTGCATTTGCCATAGAGCTTCGTCGGTCTCAAATCCATATGAGGTCCTCATTTGTCTTTCAGACCACTTGCATTTGATACCCTTGACAAGTTTCGGGCTCGATACCCTGCTCATTGTGGTCTACCCGACTTTCGACTGTACCCGCCTGGTGACTGTTCGTGCGTTGGCAACCTAGTTGCCTATCCTTTTAGGGACATACACAGATGATTGCGGGGGTATACCACGATACCTAGGATAGACATCAGGCCACGCTTTTCAGAGTATACTCGGAGGATGCTTCCATGTTCGAGTTTCACTTGCACTGGTAAGTTGCTCTAGTGTTGGTTGTTGTAATTGTTCTTCCAATTAGTTTAGTGTTTTCTTGTTTTATCTTGTAGGGACTTTTTAGCGTGTGTTGTTTTTTGAACGAATAGACAGCCCTAGAGTGTCTTGGATCTTCTCACACAGTGGAGGATCAAGAGCTCCTCCAGTCAATAAGGCTTCTTGACTTGTTGCTAGTTACATTGGAGCCACCCTCGCCACCACTAAGGCGAAAGCTAGACCAACAAGGGTCTTTTGAAGTGACCGGGTCATAAGAAACTATTCTCGACCAACATCTGGAGGAATCGACCGTTTTAGACCTTGGAGCGACATATTTTGGTCTAGTTGAAACCTCAACCACTGACCTTTCGACACCTATCATCGTACCAATTCATCCTTATGAGTGCTAGACAGTGTCGCACGCAGCAATGGAAACAAATGCTATTACTCCCTCTGGGAATTCTTCAATTCCCACTATGGTTGTCACCACAGGAGAGTTTCCACTTCCTAACCCACCGTCACCAGTCCAAGCCACCATGGTCTTAGCTGCCTCTATCTCGCATAGTGTTCCTAGCCCATCTATGGGGGCGGCCACAACCCCTTTCCCACCAAGTGCGATAGGCCCTCTGTTCTCATACGGGATGCCTAGCTCAGGTACAAGTCCTATACTTTTTTACTCCACTTCACAGACTTTAGGTCTGGGGGTAGGGAGCTCTAACGCTCCCCTGCAAGGTCACATGGGGGGCACTTCAGCTCCTTTTAATTATTTCCCTTACGGGGGAGGTCATATACCTCCTTCGTCCCCTTCGCTCGGTGGCACGCATCAGCAATCCACTGGGCCACCTGCACACCATAGTTTATTTGGAGCAGGGAGTCAAGGACCACCTTCGATTAATATGTTGGTAGGTTCGACAGTATTTTATTTGTTCGGTGCATTTGGTAACAACGCCTTCTCGTTAGCTGCTTTCCCAACTGGGGGCAACCCCGGTTTTGCACAACCTATTCCTATGCATGGTAATATTCCTTCACAAGGGGCAAACCCAAGAACTTCTTCCACATCAGGGCCTTGGAAATATTGGTAGGGATTCGTTCCCTCATCAGGAATGTCGATCTGGGACAATTCTTTCCATAGTCAATGGAACCCTGGACAAGGAACTATGCCTATCCCCACGGGATCGGCATGGGGCAACCCTTGCCAAAGTCCTCCGAATGTAATGAATTCCCATCCATCTACGTCCTATTTTGGGAATCAACCGATGATGTCTCCTCACACATAGAATCTGTACATTGGTCATGGCCATGGTTTTTACTAGAACCCAAGCCAGCAGCCAAACTTTCCTAGCAACCTGGTGCTAGTCAAACTCCAGGCCCCTTTTTCCCAGGTTATCACCAACAACCCAAACTACCTTTCCTGGCAACCTTGCATTTTCCAGACTTGACAAGGTTGTTGAATGACCCTATCTATCACGATCTGCATTGGCCTCCTATGCCAACGATGTTTCCTTCAAACATACCAAAGTTCGAAGCCAAGCCGAATGAATATCTAGGCAATCATGTGACTACCTTCCACCTTTGGTGCTCATCTAATTCATTGAAATATGACTCTATGCAGTTGCGATTGTTTCAACGTACTCTCATTGGGAGTGCTGCGAAATGGTACATTGAGATCGACTGCTCAAGATACTCTTCCTTCGGTGAATTGGCAATGGCCTTCCTAAACCATTTCCAATTACCTATGAGATATGACACTGGCACATAATTGTTGGCCAATTTCACACAGACAAAAGTGGACCATATCTCTGATCATATCCGAGAATGGAGACGCTGAAAGAGTTTAATTAAGGTACTAGTCCCACCAGCATTCCTGCTCAAGTGGTTCCTTAAGTCTTTGGTCCCACAGTTATCCAAAGACATCACGACTTTAGGAGTGTTTTCCAAAGAAGACGCCATCATGAGAGCTCAACATCTTGATCTCATCTATTCTCAGTCTGGTTTATTATACGAGATCTTGCCAGATGCGCCACACTCAATACTTGATAAAACTAGATAGAGAGCTGGACCACATGCCGATGGTATTGTTGGTTCAAAACAAACAAAGCCCGCTAAGAAACTCACGAAGCAGTTGCAGCAATTGTCTATACAACACACAACGAACAACCAAACTACTGTTTTGTCTTCTCCCCCTACTAAAACATCGGATGTACACACAGTGCGATCAACAAATCCAAAGGCCACCCGGCAGCCTGAAGGAAAGAAAAAACAATGAAAGAAGGGTAAGGGGGATAAGAAACCCACTGATAATGCTGGTGGGGGAAACACTGAGAAACAAAAAGCGAGGTATCTGTGCAACCTATGCATGGAAGACCACTCGACCCACCTATGTCCCCGGTTTTCAGAGGCCCAAAATTTTGTGACACAACAATAGCCTATTGTGTAAACCAATCCATTTCAGCATGGGCAAAACCTAACCCATGCCTCTCTAAGTGTGGAAGGGGGCAGTCAAGGACCCTCTCCATCTTCGAATAATCCTGCATCTGCAAATGTATATATGATGAAGGGTGATTCTTTCATATCGACTAGAGCGCATGACTACAGAAAACCAAGAACTTCTGAGAAGGGAAAAGAAGCTGAACTCCCCTCTCTGCCTCTACAGATTGAGAAGACCTTGGGTGAAACAATGACACACATCCCAAAAGGCATGTTCAAAAAATATTCTCACAACCCAAACACAAGGTCCACCTAGAATTATTCTGTGGTGGAAGATTTGTCTCAAACCCCTTGTGTGATGTTCTTTTTGGAGGTTCTCCAAAGCTTCCTTTCCCAGAGAAAATCTTTGTTAACCGCTCTAGGATCTACCGTGACTTGTAATCTAGGTACCATCATGCTAGATACAACCGACTTAAAACCTTGTCTGCCTTACCACATAGTGTTTCAGATAGTAGTCTCTCACACCAAGAAAAATTTTACTCGAACTATTTTCCGCACTGTGGTCGATGAGGGCACCTCAACATGCGTTATGTCATTGGCATGTTGGAAGGCCATTGGCCAACCCATTTTGTCTTCATCACCTACCCTTCTCACTACTTTCAACAGTCATTCGTTCTGACCACATGGTTTCATTCCCTCTTTTCCTGTGCAATTGGGAGGGAAGACTGTGTGCGTTGAGGTAGAAGTAGTTGATGCGTCCTTCGACTACAATATTTTTATAGAAAGGAGTTAGACTTATGCCATGCAAGTAGTGGTTGCTACATTTTTTCGGGTCTTGTTGTTTCCACATGAGGACCGGATTGTAACCATTGATCAATTGTGTTTCTCCAGACCTGACCCTTCATTGGGGGTGTCCATGGTCCTGATGGTTGATAATCCTCAACCAGACATAGTCAATGTAGGGGTTGGTTTGTGCCCATATTTTATGGGTACCATCGATTACCCGCCCCCTCAAGGCGATGTCAAGTTCATATCCGGCCACCATAAGGTTGAGATTTTCCAAGTTTTGTCGTTTCACATGACTTACTTCACCGATCCATGGATACTTCCTTCCCATCGGCCACAATAGAGGGGATAGGGCACCCGGGCATCTCCATGCCCTTGTCCACAGCTGAAGTAGCATACTCTTTAGTCCAACAGGATTCAACCAACCCAGATCCAACTCCTGCACAAGAGCTCAATCTGCTTCTAGAGCCTATTTGGGCTCAAGGTTCTCTCGCTAACACTTATTCGTTAGACTTAGTCTTTCCCTCTAACGAAGTAGTAATTTAAGCAATGACTAGTCTGGACAAACCCTGGGATGATATTCATCATAGATCATACTTTCTCCCAGAGTTGCGAAGAATCGAGGCCGTAGAATTCACCTTGACTATGACTAGAGATGGGTCTTGTCCTATTAATCCCTTAGCTACACATGAGGTCTATGCTGAGGGTAATATGGAAACCATCGCTGAAACCATACCAATCAATATCTCCAGAACCCCTGGCGTTGTGGAGAATGTTTTCGTTGGAGCTGACTGCTCCCCCAGAGAGATTCTAAAGAATTCTGTGACATTTTTGCCTGGTCTTATGAGAAAATGCCGGACATCGATCCAAAAATAGTTGAACATGAAATCACAACTTATCCAGATGCCAATCCTGTCCGGCAGAAGCTTCGTCCAGTTAACCTCGGGAAAGCAGCAGCCATTAAGGTTGAAGTTGAGAAACTGCTAAAAGTTGGTTTTATCTATCCTATCCATTTGACCCAATGGGAAGTCAAACCCCGTGCTGGTCAATAAAAAACAAGGCATGATTCATGTATGTACAAAATTCCATGATTTGAACAAGGCCTGTCCCAAAGACAATTTTCCCACACCATTCATCGACTAGATAATTGATGAATCTGCGGGTTGCGAGGCCCTCTCTTTCATGGACGGTTTTTCTGGACATAACCAAATACAAATCAAACCTGAAGACTAGCACAAAACGTCATTCATCTATCCATGGGGTACATTCACGTATCGTAAGATGCCTTTTGGTCTTAAAAATGTTGAAGCGACCTTTCAGCGGGCCATGTCTTTTTCTTTCCATGACCTCAAGCATATAGTCGAGGCCTATTTAGATGATTTAGCATCTCGATCTCACAAGA
>SNQJ01S0034514.1:56518-67877 GCA_010110895.2 Picea sitchensis
ACAATGTATGAAAAAAAATGAACTACAACTGCTAGGAAATTGTGTCCTTCACTCCAAGACAACTTCACAAAGAATGGAACTTCTGCTCAGTGAAGGTCTTGGTGAAGATGTTTGTTGTTTGTTCTACTGAAGAAAAAAATTGTAGATTGATGATCCCCTTGTGTACTAAGTCCCAGATGTAGTGCATGTGGATTGATGTGCTTCGTTTGCTGCATCTGAAATGGATCTCTCCAAAACTTTAGAGTGCTTTGGTTGTCACACCAGATGACAATTGGCCGATGAAACTGAATGCCCAACTCGATGAGAAATTGTTGTAGCCACATAGCTTGAATGGTTATGTTAACTAACCATATGTACTCTTCCTCGACAGAAGATAGAGAAATGGAAGCTTTCTTCTTGCTCGACTTACAGATAGGCCCGAAACCAAGACCGAGTGAGTAACTAGATGTGGACTTGTGATCAGTGTTGTCTCCATCCGAGTCAGAATCAGTAAACCCAATTAGATCTAATGTAGATTCTGATGCATAATGAATCCCAAAGGTGATGGTTCCCTATACGTATCGAAGGATATGATTTGCATCCTTCCAATGTAATTCACGCGGCTCTTGCATGAACCTAAAAAATACGCCAACTGGATAGGAGAGGTATGGTCTAGAGTGTGTGAAATACAACAAGATATTCACTAGTTGTTTGTATAGTGTGTTGTCAACCACTGGAGTGTCCCCACCATCCTCAAGTTTGACTCCTGATAGGAAAGGAGTCAAAGAAGACTTGCAGTCTGTCATGTGAAATCTCTTAAGGAGATCTTGTGCATACTTGTCCTGAGGCAGTTTAATGCATGATATCGAGTCCAAGGAAGAAGTGTCATGGACCCATGTCCATCATCAAAAACCTATCATGTAGAATCCTCTTGACTATAGCAATCACTAAAGTCAAGCAATCGGTGATGAACAAATCATCAACATACAGAACTAAAAGTAGAAGTCCATCATCGAACCTGAGAATGTAGACAGTCGGGTCTTACTTGCAACGTACAAAGTTCTTTAACAATAGGTAGGAGTCCATATTGGCATATTATGCCCTCGGATCCTGCTTGAGGCCATAAAGAGACTTCTTCAGTCGACAGAACAAGTATGAATCCTGCATAAATCCTTGGGGCTACTCCATATATATCCCCTTAGAGAGATCACCATGAAGAAATGCATTGTTCATGTCCATCTGATGGACTTCCCATCCCTTGGCCACCGAAATGGCAAGTGCCAAACGTATGGAATCCATCTTCACTACTAGAGTGAAGGTATCATCATAGTCAATGCAATGCACCTGCTAAAAGACTTTGGGAACAAGCCTAGATTTGTATATGCTAATATTTCCATCTGTTGTGCTCTTGGTCCTGTAGACCCATTTACATCTGACAAGTTTCTTTCCAGAAGGAAGGGGAACCAGATCCCAAGTCTGGTTATCAAGGAGGGAGTTGTACTCCTCCTACATGGAAGATTCCCAAAAGGGATTTCCAACAGCCTCGCCATAAGACTGTGGATCTGAAGAATGAACCAAGAAAAGATGTCTAGAGGAAAATGGTTCTATGGCAATGAGTGCAATATTAGACTCCTCAAAATCTGATTGAGTCCTCCTAGTACCAACTGGATCATGAATAAGATCCCCTGCATCCTAAAGATTAGTTTGTGCCCACTTGGGCCTTTGATCTGGCTCTCCATCTGCATCTAGATGCATTGAATTTGCATCTAACTATACAAACTTTGTATCTAGATCATTTGAATCTTATGAATCATAACTCTCATCTGAAGAAGAATCGGCCTGTGCATTCTCATCATCTTGGACAGGTGGAAGAATGAAGGTGTCTGCATGCAGCTGCTAAGGTACATGTGAGACACTTTCCTCGAATTGGAAACTATGCTCAATGATGAGTTCATTTGACAAAATATCAATAAGTCTGTATCTATTCACACCGTCTGGGTATCCAACAAAAATACACTCGGTGCTCTATGGATCAAGTGCCTTCCTTCTTTCAAAGGGAATCCGGGCCCATGCACGTGAACCCAAAATATGAAAGTGGGTCACCTCCGGTTTGAGGCCGCTCCAAGCCCCATAGGGGGTCATATCCTTGACAAATCTATGGGGAGATATGTTTTGGATGTAGGTTGCACAATTAAGTGCTTCAACCCATAGTCTTTGTGGTAGTGACTTTGCATGTAGCATGCAAGATGCCATCTCTTTTAGAGATCTGTTTTTCCACTTAGCAACTTCATTTTGCTATGAATTATAGGGAACTATGTGCTGCAACTGAATCCCTACATCATGAAAAATATTCCAGGTCTCATGAGTAACATACTCTCCCCTATTATCATTTTGGAGGACTTTGATTTTCTTTCTTGACTGTGTCTCAACCAGGGCTTTTAAATCTTTGAGGTGTTGGAAGACCTCATATTTTTTCCTGAGAAAGTAAATCCATGTGAAACATGAGAAATCATCAACAAAAATGAGAAAAAACCTCGCTTTGTTGATTCATGGATGCAAAAAAGGACCCGTGAGGTCACTATGGATCATATCTAAAGGGGAAGAAGCTCTATGAGTCTTTCCTTTGTCAAATTTATCTTGAGGGCGTTTTCCAAGAACACATCCCTCACAGATTCCTTTGGGGAAATGGATGTTTGGTAGACCATCAAGCAATATTTTCTTGCTAAGATATTGAAAATATATAAAATTCAAATGCCTGAACCTTCCATGCCATATCCTACTACTTTCATCAGCATGGGTAAGAAGTAAAGTAGAATCTGGTTCAATAAATTCAGAAAAATTATACAATCTAGATTGATGATTTACCTCACTGGTGGCAACCCTGGAATTGGTTTTATGTCATATATTTCCACTACATTAGGTGTGAATATGAATTTCTTTCCTGTGTTGGAATTCGTCATCTGATACATGGATACAAGATTGATGGAAAGTTTGGGAACGTGCAACACATTCACGAAGCTTATGTTGGTGAGTTCAATCCTTACTTTTTCGGTGACCTTGACTGGAGAGTTGTCCCCCATGAGAATAGGATGACTTTTGCATGCATCCAATGAAGAATAGAATGATTTTGTGGCATCCATGTGATGTGATGCTCCTGAATCTATGATCCAAGCATCGAGAGAGGAGTTGATGGCAATCAAGGCATGGTTAGAATTGTCTTTCTTGGGATTCTGATCTTATGGATTCTTCTTCTTGGAACCCTCGGGGATGCGATATCTAAGTTTGTTTTTCTAAAGTATTTGAGTCATTATATCTATTTTTTTCTGCATGCGTGCAGATTTTGGATGGAATCCTTTATGGCAGTATGTGCATTTCTCCCATTTTCTTCCCTTTCCACCTTTGGATCTGGAGGCATCGGTGAAGGGTTTTGAGTACCCTTCCTTCTTTGGATTTGCATGAGATTTCCTTTTGAATTTATATTTCTATTTTTGATATTGATGGTTTCCATCTTGCACATTAAGTGCATGCACCTTTGGGCCTTTTATTTTTCCCATGTTGATGAGCTTAGTTTTCTCTTGTGTCAGGGATTCGATAAATTCCTCAAGTGAAGGCATCTTCTAGGTGGCTCTAGAGGTGAATTTGACTGAATGGAATGTGGATATGAACACATATAATTCATGACCAAGTTTGGAGATAATTTTGAGAACCATTTTTTCACCTCCTTAGATTTATCAACCCTGCAAGTTTTGAGTTGCGACAGTAAATCCTTGAATTTTGTAAAGAAATCTTGGAGATTGTCGAAGCTTTTTGGATCCAATGTGAGAAATTAGACCTCGAGCATGTGTCCCATTATCTCATCCTATTTTCCAAAGATCCATTCCAAGGTGGTCCAGGATTCATTGGGGTTTTTACAGGAAGATATGTGAAAAAGGAGACCGAGAGAGATGAGACTGCAAATTGTTTTGAATGCTTCATCCATTTGATTTAGATACTTGTATTTTTTTATGGATGATGTCGGTTCTATATCTGTATTCAAGGTTAAGCTATACAATCCTCTGGTTTGGAGATGAATTATTATTCTCTCCTTCCATGCAAAGTAATTGTAAGGCGTAAGAATGAATTCTTTTGGGAATTCCATCTTTGGTACCTGCAAAAAATAATTTGGTGTATCTTTGCATAGCATTTCGTTGTCTTTGATACCATGTAAATTTTTTGAAACTACATAGAATATATCTATCTATAAAATACCACACACATTCACAAAGATAAATTGAGAAAGAAGAAGCAAGAGAGAAAGAATAGAAGAATTCTCATTAACTATAATGAATAATGAATAATTTACACATGATATACTCTGTATAACTCAACCAATGCATACTGGAGGATAATACCATGCACCATAGTGGTGGTATAGAGTGATATGGACACACACCAACAGTTACGAGAGTGAACTGCCACCCAGTCTAGTCTCTTGGGCAGTTACTAGAGTGAACTATCACCTAGTTGAGTTAACTAGTCTACCAGTCTTTAATTAACTGACTGAAACATAGTGAAGTGAGGAGGAGATCATGGAATCATGGGTAATGCGCTAGTCTGGTGATGATACCAAGGCTAATGTGCATTAGCTAGTGATTATCCCAATGTTTTATGGTGACAAAACCAATGCAGCATCTAGACTCCACTCAACTAGTCAAACTGAAGTGAAAATTGAAGAGAATATTCTCCTTAGAGGAATATTCTTCCTAAAATATAGGAGACTGGATAATGACTAATAATGAATAATAAAAAGGAAAAACATTAGGAAAAATAAATCCTAGGTGTGTGTCAAGTAAATCCAACAAAAACACAGTCATTTCCCCTCTTGGTTGATGGAAGGCACGACATGTAGTCCATCAAGATGGATTCCCAGGGACTTTTAGGAGTAGGTAGAGGGGTGTACATGCCTTGTTTCTTAATGGTCGGTATAAGATGGATTCCCTTCTTTTGCTAAGTGCTTTGATATATTTAGATAGATCTACTTATGCTTTGTGCTTCTTAGAGGTGTGTGAATGTTATATCTGACATGTATGAAGATGCTTAGTGTTGATCTACCGGTTCTGATATGTTTTACTGTTGCTAAGTGTTGAAATACCTTAGATATAAGTGAATGTTGTGATGCTCTTTGCTATCTGCAAAGTATAATAAAGGTTGAATATTGATGAATGATTGATGCTAAGTGCTATGTAAGTGATATAATCATAGACCTGTGTCCCAGCTAAGGTTGTAGACACATGAGTCTTACAACCACCCCTGCCTCTACCTCAGGTGAGACTTCATCTGCTTCACAGGTGTTGCCAAAAGGTCTAGTAGTTAGGGTTTTTTTGGTGCACTCTTGTAGAATTGAAGCTTGGGTTTGCCCTTGTGCCAACAAATGGTTCCATTGCTAGAACCTGAAATTGTGATTGCTGGGAACTAACGAAGAATAATCTTTGTGCAAAGATTCGATCTAAAACCGTGGAAGCTCTGTGCATAGATCTGTTGCCCTAGTGCACAACATCCTACTTGACCTATGAAGATTTGCACCAAGAAAGAAAGGTCATATCTGCAAGAAAAGAAGTTGATACTAAAGAAAAGAAGCAAGATCTGAACGCTTTGTTCTCTAAGAAAGGTAAAAGTGGATTTTTATGATTAAAAGAGGTAAGATCTGTAAGATTTGTGCTATGATGAAGGTAAGAAGAGTTAAAAGTTCTAGATCTAAAAGCTTTGTACTATGTAAAAGTAAGATAAGTGGAAATTTTTGTTTCTAAAGCATGGATCTAGGTATGTTTGATAGATTCTGTCCTAGCTTAAAAACTAGGGCATTAATAAATGAAAGAAGGTTTGATATGAATAGATCTGATAAGAATAATGATAGATATGTTATACCTATGCATAGAAAGAATGTTTGGACTAACAAATGGATGCAGGATCCTAGAAATAATTTGTTGCAGGTTACCTCCTATGATCCTAGTCCGAAGTACAGAAGAGGTTGGGGATCATTTAAAAGAAAGAGAGGATTAACCCTCTATTACAGTTACAGAAAACCGAGACATCTAGCTAAGGAATGCCCTGGTGGAAGGCCTAGTTGTCTTTGTTGTAAATATCTAGACCATGAAGTATTGGATTTCCCCAGAATGATTGTTAAGATTGATGGAATGAATCTGAACCAAGAGGCAGATCCAAAAATAGCAGAACCCCAGAAAGAATCAACAAAAGTATTGCTACAGATGAAAGAAAACTTGAATGACCACCGACATGTTAGGTTATTAGATATTTTTAAAGAAAACAAATGCATTGAAGTAAGAATAGGGGACTTAGACATTGATTATGTTCTGGATAAGGAAACATAGATGAATATCATGACAGAGAGAACTTGGGAAGCTATAGGAAGGCCTTCCATGATTCCTTCATTAGGAGGAATAGGACTATTTAGAGGAAAATTGGTAAACCTATGTGGAAATCTCACTCGGATATCTATGAATGCCAATGGAACTTTGACTGAAGAAGATTTTGAGATTATTAAACTTATTGAGGATAGCGCCCCATTTACCATGTTATTGGGAAAACTCTGGATTCATGACCAGAAGGATCACATAGTTGATTGAAGAATAGGAGGATAGATCAAAGCTATTTCACACTAGAGACCTTGATGTCGCAGCTACAAGAACATTGGAAGACCCCCAAAAGACTGAAGTACCCATCCCATACAAAGAAGCAATATTATGCCCGAGTCCTAGGAGAGAACCTCAACAACACGCAGTGAATATGTTAAAAGAAGATAGGAATCAGAACAAAAAAAGATAGACCAAGTTGATGATTACTGGAAAGAAGGCTAGAAAGATAAGTAAGAAGCCGGATAATATTGAAAAGTTACAGATGGCCCCAGAGGGAGCATCGCAGAAAGAAAACTTGTAGAATGGGAGCTTCACCGAGATATCAGAAATATAGCCATTGGGGACGATATATCTATTCAACTGATACTCTGAACGGCTGGAAAAAAATTTATGGCTCACCACCTAACCATTGGATCATAGCATAACAGACATAGAAAGAGTTAATGAAGCCTCATACCTGTCACGCCATGCACGAAGAAGACTTTTGCCAAATCGAGAATTTGAGCTAGGAACCTTGGTTAAGATTGTCCAGTGATCATTACGCCCTTACTTTCCATATTATTGTCATGTCTACATTACTTCATGAACCTGATATTATTAACCTCGAGCATGTATGTCCGAAGAGCTTAGCGCACTTGAAGAAACTGTGAAGGAAGTACTCGCTAATATCAAGACCAAGAAAGTCATGTCAGAAAGAAGGATGTATGCAGGTGTGCAAGCATCATCAACAGGAGGAGTCCAAGCTTCTCCATCAACTACTCGCAGAGCAGGAACTTCCAGAATCATGACAGAGATGAGAACGAAGCATATATACGATCTCGTGAATGCTAAGTTGATTCCAAGTATCTTACTTGCATATATACCTCCTCTGAGCGGCGTGGTGAATAGCGATAGAATGCCTATAGATTTCGACTATGCCTTGGTCACTGCGTACCTCCCGAAAGGGATACACGTAGTTCGCACAAACCAGGATAAGATAGCAACGTGTTGGCAGCCAATTCATTTTTTTTTATTTGCCCTAAAAATCTGCCTACACCCCTTGTCTTCTAAACGACAAAGTATCGTCGCATTGTGCTTCTAGACATTTGTTTCATTTTTGCGACAATTGCATTTGATTTCAATTCAGTTTTCACAACTGAAAGTGTGAAAACACCTCTCTCGTTGTTTTGACTGTCGTCGTCTTTTATTGATTTGATGAAAGACACTTGACCATTGGTTTACAACATCACTGCAAAAGTTTCTTCAAACTATGTCCATTCACTTTAATTGCGCAACTTGGTTTCTTTGATAAGGTATTGAAAATGTTAAGTTATGAGTTATGTTTGATGTCATAAGGGTCATAATTGATTTTGGTTTTATATATGATATAACTCTTATTGTTTTGAACTCTTAACTTATCATTTTCATATGTTCATTGGTTGCAATTTTTTTACACTTTGATTATGCTAAAAACACATTGGCAATATCATAAGTTTGATTTCATATAAAATGGCAATGGTTTGAGTTTTACAAAGGCGCATTAATCAACCTTTTGGATTTTCGATTTTATGGTTTGAACCCTTGCTCGATACATTATTTTGTGGGTTGATATTACGTTGAGCGATCATAGTTTCAAACTATGTTTTGGCATGAATGAATTAACATTGGTTTGAAACGTTTGATTGACACGACAGATCGTGGTTAATGTTGGATTTCATGTTGATTTGGACTGTACACTTGGCGCATGATGATAACATATGGTGTTGGTTCTATTTCGGATGAACTGCACGTTGATATGGTTGTACATCTGTTTGGTTGGCCGACACATATGTTTAAACGATTATGATTATGGATTGAGTAGCACTGTACACAGTCATTAATATATTGCGTGGCAGTGGTAATCCCACCACCTTCGCACGCATGCAGTTAATTCCGGCCTCCCTGAGCACTAAAACTGTTAAACCCTATCGTTTTTGACCCTGTGCATTGTTTTGTTCAGTTCAAACCCCACCATGTACAGAAGCTATGGCTCCTGTCATAAGGGCCGAGCCCAACGGATTCCAAGCACTGTTAATGTTTGATGGTGCGTATAACTACTTGGAAAAGTTCGGGTGGCTTCCATTTATAAGGAAATTTGATGGTTATAACCTCATTGTGGCTCGGCAATTTGCATTGTCATTCGATGGCTGCCAAGCCAAAGTTGGAGATGCCCATCTTGAAATCACTGAACAATTTCTCAGCTCGGCAACCAGCCTGCCTGTTACGAGACAGAAGTGGTCCAAAAGATGCAAGGTTGACGATGTCCCGTGGACATTGTTATTTCAGTCTCGGACAGTGAACTCATGTGACAGAGGTTTGCCTGCGAAGATGTTGAAACCCCACTGGTATGATCTCTTTATGATTATCAAGCAATTCGTTACTTGTGAAGGCAGGTATGGGTTCATTTTCTTGTTTCACCTGCGTTTGTTAATGGTGTTTATGGGTTTCGAACTTAGTATGCCCCATTATTTGCATCGAAGTTTGTTCAAAGTGGCTAAAAGGTACAAGCGCAGCCAAGCTGACACCATCCTCTTTCATTTGGGGTTGATTAAAATGATAGTGGTTTACGAGTTAAGGTTGCGTGGTGATTGTTGGGCTGATTTCCTTAGTCATAATGGCTTCGAAGAATTAGACCCCCCACAGGTTGATAAGCCCATGGTGACCGAGACCAAGCCTACCCCTGTGCCTTATAGTGTTTTACTACCCAAACCTAAACCCGACCCACCTACAAATTTGCCTATGGCTGTGAATAAACGAGCCGAAGTGGATAAACCCGCGACCAAAAAGCCAAAACCTAAGACTGGTGCTAATTCGAAAGGCAAGAAAAATTAGAGCCCCCTGTTAAATTAGAGCCTATCGTGGTCAGCGAAGACTTTGATTCTGAAGTTGAACGTTTTCTTGCCGAGGAGTGTCCTTACTCAGAAGGCTTGTGTAACAAACCTTCTTATGATTTTGTTAAGAATTTGCCACCCTGTCTGCGTGATAACCCTGACTTCCCTGGTATTGAACCACCCCATGAAACCCTTGGTGAATCATCGAAACCCTCGACTGATCAACCTGTTGCTGCAACTTGCGATCAATGTGGGTTATGGTTGGAAAGATACTACTTGGATGTACCTACGTTGCAGTCCAGAATCCATGATTTGGAAAGCCAAGTGGCAAAGCTCACTGGCCAGAATGCAAAGGTGCAACCCTCCGATAAGAAGCAACGAACCACGGGTTCAATGCTGTTCAAAAATGTCGAGTCTGCCACTGCAATTGTCAATTCAAAATTGGCATAGTCTCAGCAACTTTGATGGTATAATTTTCACTCATTTATTTACTCTCTGTGTAGATATTTCGCCTGCTCTGTTACATAAGCATGCTTTGCTGTGTATAATTTTTTTTATCGTTTAAGATTCGATTGGATTTGGTTTTGATTCGGTGGATCATCGAATAGATATGAATGTTCAAGTTTAGTTCGATGCTCTGTTAATAAGACGAGTTGCTAATATTTTTAAAAATGGACTGTTGTTGACATCCCGATTTTTCGAATACAGTCAATGGTATAATTCGAATTGGTTATGATATGAGTATGATTGATAAATGAGCTAACTGTTTCAATTTTCTTTGATCAAAGTTCATACTTTTCTGGATACATAACCGAATTGCAACTGATTCAATTCTCATTGATTGCAACTTATTTGATCATTATATTGTTTGAATTGGTTTCTGATTGAGGTTACGATATTATTTCTATAATTAACTCTGTGAAGTTTTGTGTTGATTCATGAAGCTGTAGACTTTATCATGCCTCTGTCCATTGGCTGTGTAAAGATTCTTGAGTCGATATGATTTCATCCGATTGCAACAGAAGCTATTTACATATCGTGCTTTTAACCAAGTGATATCAATTTGTTGTTATGATTAAAATTGGTTAATGGTAGTTACGACCATTGTTTTCAGTCATAAACTGTGAACTTTTTCAAACTCAGCGAATGTTTTCTATGACTGGATTCTATGGATAAAGTTATACATGAAATCGTGACAGTTTTCTATATTGGCAATTGATTAAATGAGTTGGATCTTATGCAAATCAATAATGATTGTGTTGTATCTAATACGATTTGGTTTACCATTGATTGCAATCCTAGAACAGTCTTGTTAAGATTTCATTCGATTTTGTGTCAATTGGAAAAATAGAGTATTTCTACTCTGTCCCGATTGTATTCTGTTCGATTTGGTTTGATTTAAAGGATTATTGAATCATTAGCAATTCGTTGATTATTAAAAGATGAATGGATTTGATTTTATTTGATGATATCTGGTCCTGTTTACTATTCTAGACCAGCTACAAAATCAGAAGATTCTGTAGCTGAGTCTTTAAAGTCAATTTTTTATTGTTTTTCTAATAAAAGATCCTTCTAACGTGATTTTTGTGTTCTATTGCAGGCAAATTCAAATTGGCAATAGATATCATGAGCAGTTAGGGGATGATCTACAGATTTTAATTGCACTTTATTTCCTTAGTTTAGGTGATTTTGGGAATATCTCCCAGGATATGTAAACTTATTTGGTATTATCCACAAGGATGTTTTACCTTGTGATAAACCTATATAAACCTATGGTTTTGTAATAATCAATCATCCTCAGTTGGGGGAGAACAAGGATATGTAATTTTGATTCAAACTGGAGCAGAATTGGTGTTTTGTCATAGCTTTCGCTTTTCAATATATCAGCATTGTGTTCCA
>SNQJ01S0034514.1:67887-80482 GCA_010110895.2 Picea sitchensis
TATTAGTTTCTAGTTTCCTTTATTTTAGTTAGTTTCTTGTATTAAGTCATAGTTAGTTTGCTTTATTTAGTTTAGTTAGATTACTTAGCTCAGATCATTTCTCTCTTTGGTTTTCTTAGAAGACCTTAGGGCGGCCAACGGAGTCGTTAAACTCGTCAAGGTGGTCCATTCCAAACGGCTTGGGTTATTTAGACAACCCCGGACCGGTTCCACTCTCTTAGTTGACGGACGGTCGATTTCGCCCGCCAACACAACACTGAAGTTTAGTGACTTAAACCTTGGAGACCGTAAAGCTTACAACATGCTCGCCCCACATAAGTATCTGACTAGGATGAAAGGAAAGAATTCAAAGATTATCCCCCAGCATTGGACCCATAACCTCGGGAAGTCTACTCTGATTAATGTTATGAAGATCCTGCACTTCGGACGACATCAAGAAGTGAACGCATGTGTTAAGTTGTTGTTATAATGTTACCATGGAGGATACTTATGGCTGAATCGATGTATCACAGTGCATCTGACCTTGATCCATCGGATCACCGAGCTGAGCATGAAAGGCCCTGACCCACATGATTTTTACCCTGGAAAGGCCACAGATCGAGCCTTAGCACAGAAGATAAAAGAGACTTATGGAAATGTCGATAAGGGCACGCGAGGCTACAAGGTAGCCTCTATTCAGAATGACCCAATACGCCTCGCCTGTCAACAAATTGCTGGGAAATTAGTTCGCAAGAACCAGCCCACCCAAGTCACTAGATTCATAGTAGACGTCGCAGGAAAGTGTGCGGAGGGCCTACAGATGAATTGGGTGCAGTACTTGGTAAACCAATTGGAGCTCGACTATAGAGAATCCCAGGACCAAGGATATGAGTTCCATTTTAGTTGGCTCCTGATCTTGATTTCTTTCATTGCATGGGAGATGCCGTAAGGTGCAACCTTCATAGACATTGAGCCATTTGAACCGTTGGCCACAAAGTTCAGTACCCTGTGGTACTCAAACAATATGAATAAAAAATGGCAATCAAATTCCATGTTTCATTCATATTATAATCAGTTGAAAGTAGTTATCCATTCTACACCATGCATCACCCCGAACACCCTCTACAGGTTTCGGCCCCTGATGAAATTCAACATAGACAGACACTTTCTCTACATCACAGCGTGCACTGAAGAGCACAAGCAACAATTATAGTCCTATTATAAATTAACAGAAGAATATCTGGAGGAGATCACAAAGGAATGGTTGGTGGACCTCCTTGTTCTAGCTGACCCTGTGGACATATCTGATGTAGACAATCCAGAAACTGCGCAGGATATACCCAGACCTAGAATGCGATAGAAGCTCAGCGAAGTGAAAGACTTAAGAAGTGCCTCGGATAAGAATGCTTCCATCATGACAGAGTAAGAGGGTGATGCTGAAGAGATAGAATAAGTCGAACATAAGCACAGAGATGAAGAAGAGCTTTTGAAGAAGAGGAAGGGTTCACCTCAGAAACATTCTTCTCGAAAGAAGTCCAAAGCTCCCGTGACTAAGTTGCAGACCACACTGACCCCAGACGACTTCAAATTCATCGTCGTAGCTATGAATGATGTTGTGATGGAGATAGTAGAGAAGAAAGAGACTAAACAAGAGGATATGTACAGTCAGATAGAGATAGATCTCCAAGGAGTGCAGAAGGCACTTCAGTCAAACCGCACAGTCTCCATTGCACCCCTATCAGTCAGAACACTAGAAGTAGGAGATGATCCAGCTCAGCTCCACCAAATTGTGAATTCAGTCAAGGCTCGACTTCGAAAAGAAAAATATGAAGTAGAGAAAGCCACTCAGAATTTGACACAAGTACAGGGAGTACTTTTAGAACAGTGCAGTGCTGCAGAACAAGAAAAGAGTGCTCCCCAAGAAAAGTGGAATGATGAGAAAGAAAAGCTATAGAAAGGAAAGGAACATATGCTGGCAGAACAACTGGAGTTAAAGGAAGAGGTCAACAGATCACTTCTCTCTGTGAAAGTCATAGAGGTAAAGACTAAAGAATGAATCCCACAACAGGTGGCACATCTTGAAGAAGTGATCCATAAGCTCCAGCAGTGCATTACAGATCTAGAGCTTCGTGCAGTACCTGAGACCCCGCAAGAGATCAAAGACCAAAGAGAAATAATTGCCCACAACATAGTTGACAGACTAAAATCTCTTGCCTTGGAGTGCAAGCAACTGAGTAGCCACATCGCCCAGACATATGAGAACCTCATCGAAAACCCAGAGTTATATAAATTGGAATCACAACTCCAGTAGGTGAAGTATGAAGCTGAAAAGCTACAGACGTAGCTGAAGGCCATATCACCTATAGAAAGAATGAAGAGATATCATGAGCAGTGCATGGCCCAACAGCAGATCCATACGATCCAAATAAAAGTGATGGATGTGACTCAACGACTTCAACCGATGCAAGATAAGGCATGTCAGCTGTTCACAGAGGTTGAAAGTTGAGGAGCAAAGTTAGAATAGGTTGTGACTATAGAAAAAAAATGCCTAGAGGGACCCATTAATGACGCATTCATCTAGGATTTTTTTGAGCAAGAGGTCATACCAAAACAGTAGGTCGAAGTAGCTTGAGCCAAGCTCAAGGCATTCAAGGTAGAATTGATCAGACCAGAGTGACTCGGGATGAGTCACAGGTGAGTGTTGGGGGCCTGTTGGCCCTTGACCAAGTTCTGGGAGATACTTGGTCATGTTTGACCATTTTTGGGACTTCGATAGCCTGTCAAAGATGGAGCACCAAACAAAGCATATATTGCGGAATCTCGGCCCACTTTTGGGTCCCTTTTGGGTTTTTGGGATAATGTAACGTGAACAGGATGTTGGCCCATGGGCTTTGCTCATGTGTAGGCCTATTTGGTATGTATAAATAAGTAACATAAGCGATGTAAGAAGTAGTACATCTATGTGATGGTAAATATTTCTATGTGGAAGTGATCTATGTGATTGAGTAGGATTTGTGCATACTGTTGAACTTGCAGTGTTAAGTGCAAGTGTTTTTAAGAGACTGTGTGCTCAAATACCCAAGGAAGGAGTGATCTAGCGAGGTGCACAGATCTCCTATCCTATGCGGAGTAGGGTTTTGGTGGCTTTGTGATTGTAACCTATTTGAATGAAGACAATAAAGAAGAAGAGTTGGTGGACATAGCCCTAGGGTGGGGGTGAACCACGTAAATCTGTGTGTTATGATTTGTGCTTCGACTTGATGAGTTTATCCCTTTTTTTACTAAGTGATTTGATATATTCAGATAGATCTACTTATGCTTTGTGCTTCTTAGAAGTGTGGGAATGTTATATCTGACATGTATGAAGATTCTTAGTGTTGGTCTACTGGATCTGGTCTATTTTACTGTTGCTAAGTGCTGAAATACCTTAGATCTAAGTGAATGATGCGATGCTCTATGCTATCTGCGAAGTATAATAAAGGTTGAGTATTGATGAATGATCGATGCTAAGTTCTCTTTAAGAGATATAATCATAGACCTGTGTCTCATCTAAGGTTGCAGACACCTGAGTCTTGCAACCACCCCTTCCTCTACCTCGGGTGAGACTTCATCTTCTTCGTAGGTGTTGCCAAAAGGGTCGGTAGTTAGGGTTTTGTTGGTGCGCTCTTGTAACGTTGAACCCTGGGTCTACCCCTGTTCCAACACCACCGCCCCTAGTTACTTGGCTAAGGTCCCATGCAAAATGGGAGAATCCCAACATGAACCTACGATAGAAATTGGCAATGCCTAGAAAGATCATAAGTTCAGTGAGTGTGGTTGGGGTTGGCCAGTCACGAATGCTTGGATATTGATTGGATCCACATGAACCCCATGCCAATCAATAATCTATCCTATGCACTATACCATGTCCATGCCGAAGGATCATTTTTTGAAATTTTCATATAGCTTGTGTTGCCTCTGAGTGTGCAGAACCTACTAAATATGGTGCAAGTGTTCCACCCAATTCTTATTGTAGATGAGGATGTCATCCAAATAAACCACCACAAAATAATTGGTTAAATGATGCAATATATGATCCACCGTTCTCTTGAAAGTTTTTTGGGAGTTCGTCAAACCAAAGGGCATGACCAACCATTCAAAAAGACCTTCTTTGGACTCAAAGACATTTTTCCATACATTTGTTTGCTCTATTGGGACCTAATGGTAGCCAAAATTTATATCAATATTACTGAAGTATTTGTCCCCCTTGAGTTGGTCAAGGAGGTCGTTGATTCAAGGAATCATGTACTGATTCCTAACTATGATTTTATTTAGGGCTCGATAATCGATGTAGAGTTGCCAGGTCTCATATTTCTTCTGCACAAGCATGATTGGGATTCCACATGGTGATGAGTTGCATCGGATGTTCCCCTTTTGGAGAAGTTCTTGGATTTGATGCTTGATATCGTCATTTTCTAACAAAGAGAACTAATAGAATAGACCATTTGGTAGCGGTGCATTGGGGGTCAGATCGATTGAATGATTGACCTGAAAGTGTAGAGGTATCCTAGTGGGTGAGGAGAAGATGTCTTTGTGTTATTCCACGACCTTATGCACTTCCTTTTGTTGCATGGAGAGAGAATTCGCGTAGGCCATGGATGTGGCTACAACCTTCCGCTCACTTTGAGAGTGAATCATGAAGAAGAAAAACTTCCTGCTTTGAGAGATGACCTTCCTGCATTGCTTGGAAAAGATCAAGAAAATGGAAATAGGTGGGACTACCTCGGGTATCCTGTATAATTTTCTGTTCAAAGTAATAATAACACCCTGAGGCCTAGACTCATATACAACATGACGTTTCCATAAATAAGGTTGGCCCAAAATAACATCACAAACTTCAAGGGGAGCAACATCACACAATACCTCATCTTTGAAGGGCTTGATGTCGTAGGACATGCGACACTATTGGATGATGTGAAGATCGCTTCCTTGGCGGAACCATCCGATGGTGTATGGTTGCAGGTGTGGATTTGTCGACAGGGATAAACACTTGATGACCTCCACTGAGATGAGTTTCTTCTGGCTACCACTATCAACAATGAAGTGAAATGGAGTACCCTTCACCCACATCTGTGAATGAAAGAGGCGCTCTCCTTCCTCTAGCTCATCAAGTTCACCGAGATTTATATTGGTGGTAGCAACAGTGGCACTAGGTTTCGCATCAATAATACATCTCCCCTTTTCTAGTTCTGACTCTGAGTTAGAACCCACATCTGATTCATAGGCTTTCACTTCAGCCACCAATGAATGATTTGAGAGGAAATCGACAATTCTATTTCAGGGGATCTTATGGAAGTTGCACCACTTCCTAGTGTCTTTCTTCATCTTTCCATTTTCCTTGTTTGTTTCCAACTTAGACTGGTTGTCTTGAGGTGGTCCATATTTTCTCTGCCCTTTGTTCTACAGTTTGGGGTTGCCCTTTCCCTGCTTCTGCTGTGAGGGGTGTTGATTAATTGGGTTGGTTGTCATTGATGTCAACCCTTGAAGCAAGTCCAGTAGCAAATTCTAGTAACCCCAACAATATGATTAAGGGACTTCAGTTTGATTGATGTATAATGGTATGAATTTTAATATATTTGTAGGTAATACTATATTATATCAATAGTACATGTCATTTCATTTACGACGATATGTGGAATGTCACATAACTCCTCATGGTTAGAGAGTTATGGCCTGGTGAAATTGAGAACCCTCCTGAGTTATCTAGAAGGTCAAAGAAGTCAAATTAATTCTAGAAGATCCTAGAAGAAGTTGACTAGTCAAGTGGGTTAAACTAGGAGTTAGGCATGGGTTAAGTTGTTGCAATAAGAAAATAATTAAAAATAATTTAGTTGCAACTAGAAGTGAAGAATTTACTATTTGTAGAAAAGTGAGTTAGAAGTGGACAAGTGGTTAGAAGTGGGTTATCCCTAAAAGAAGGAAAGTGGGTTAAGTTGGTTAGAAGGAAACCCCTTGAGGAAGATACATGGATGTATAAATAAGAGAGAAAGGTTCTCCCATTAGCACCTATTGAATATCATTGAATATATATTTTGTGAAAGGTTATTTGGGAAGGTATTATTGATAGAGAAAAGTGCATCAAGAAAAGTGTGGCAGGAAAAGTGCAGCAGAAAAATCACGGCAGGAAAAGTGCAGAAGAAAAATTACGGCAGAAAAAAAAGGACAAAAAAATCATAGAAGAAAAACCACAGAAGAAAAAGTGCGGCAGAAAAATCGCGACAGAAAAAGTGCGGTAGAAAAATTGCGACAGCAGATTTGCGACAACAAAACACTACAAGAATAAAAAAGGTATGGTTTTCATATGTGTAGTGTTGAATTTATGAATCTGGTTGAGGGTTTTCCTAGTAAATATGTTGGATTCCCTCTTGGATGTTTAGGGCTTGTTGTAGATTTGATTTGAGGCAAATCCACTGAAGTTTAGTATTGGTTCATGTTTGATGGATTTTGGTTGAGGTATGTTGTTGAAGTTATTGGTATAGATAGAGGTTGTATAATAATGAAGTTATAACACATGGTTTGAGGTACATACTTATGGTATAGTGTTTGAGGTATATGTGGTCAGATCATATTGGTTGATGAGTATACAGTGACATGTTTCTCAGTGACATATTTGATAGAACAAGTTGTGACAATGACATATTCAGTTTCTATATTTGACACTTATATTTTAGGGTGGTCGGACGGGGAAAGGATAGGTGGTTGTAGCCACCTTCTGGTTGTAGCCAGAGAACATAGGGGGTTGTAGCCTCCTTCTGGTTGTAGCTAGAGAATTGGGGAGTTGTTGGTTCCCTTAGTTTCTAGCCTGAAAATAGGGGGTCAAAGCCTCCTTCTAGTTGAAAATGGAAAACAAAGGAAGTTGGTGCTTCCAATGAATGTAATTCTTAAATACAAGTAAGAAAAATTATTCTGTGGTTTTCTCCCGCATTGGGTTTCCACGTAAACAATACTGGTGTACTGTGTATGATTGTTCATTTGTTCATGGTTTATTTACTCTACACTTATTGTATGATAATTCTATATTGATCATAAATATAAATAACACTTGCATACTATGGTTAAAAGGATTAAAAATATCTATTACTGATTCACACCCNCCAACAATTGGAATTAGAGTCGTTTCCTTCAGAAATCAATTTAACCACTGAAAGGTAGATCACAGAGAGAAACAATATGTATAAAAATGGAATACCACAATTTTATGAACATAAGTATGTATTCTAGAGAGGAAGGATGAAAAAATATGTACAGGCATATGGATTTGAATTTTGACAACCAGTTGTAGATGGATACAAAGAACCGATAGCTCAGCCAACAAATGACAATGGAAAGAAACCTAGTCTCAATAATTCAAAAGCCACAAATGCACTTCTGAATGGTCTTTGTGATTCGATATATACCAAAGTTATACATTGTAGCTCCGCTAAAGATATTTGGGACAAACGTCAAAATATTTATGAAGGAGATTCAAAAGTCAAAGAAGCAAATCTTCAAACTTACATAGGTCAATTCGAACAACTAAAGATGAAGGAAGATGAGAATATTGCAGCTTACTTCTTACGAGTTGATGAAACAATGAATGCAATCATAGGATTGGGAGAAGAAATTGAAGAATCTGTAATTGTTCAAAAGGTACTAAGATCTCTTCCAATGAGATTTGATCCTAAGATAAAAGCACTAGAAGAAAGAGAAGATATAGACTCAATAAGAATGGATGAACTACATGGAATCTTCACGGCCTATGAAATGAGAAATGAACAGGAAAATACATGTATAAAAGAAGCAACATTCAAAGCATACAAATTGTCAAAGAAAAAGGGAAAGAAAAAGAAAAATAATATAGCAACAACAATGACATCTCAGAAGATGATGAAGAAGTGGCCAACCTTGTCAGAAGATTTAAAAAGCGAACTGACAACAAATATAAAGGTAAGCTTCCATTTATTTGTTTTAATTGTGATGGTATTGGTCATTTTGCTAACAAATGGTCTCATAAGAAAAAGAAAAGAAATGATGAAGATGATTCAAATAGAAAACAAACATATAAATGCAAAAAAACCAAAAAGAAAGTCTTCAAGAAAAGTGTATGCACCAAAGAAGACAACTTCCCATCAAATGAAGATGAAATTAGTGAAAGTGAGACAGAAAGAGTTATATTCATGGAAATAGAAGATTTTGATAAAGAAGACACCAAAGAAGAATATGAAGAGGCAGAAGTTGACTACCAAGAAGAATTGATGAGTGTTATAGAAGTTATAAAAAGAGAAAAGAAGAAAAACAAGAAGCTCCAAGTAGAACTAGACAAGAAAGAAGACACTCAATAACTAGAGCAGATGATCATGAAATTGAAGGTTCAAATTGAAGAAGATAAATAATTCAAGAATCACTCAAAGAACATTTAGAAGAAAGAGACATGATCATTGGAAATTTGGAAGTAGAGATTGTCACATCAAGAAAGGATCTTCAAAAGAAAAATATGTAGAACAACTCAAAATTTTTGGATGACATTATCGGTAGTCAAAGGCCTAATCATGACAAGTCTAGACTTAGATACAATCAGACAAAAAAGGGATCAAGCTCCAAAATGACAGATCAAGAAACATATCCAAAAATCTATGCAGAAATAGTGAGAGGGGATAGGAAGTTCTACAAGGAAGATCACAGGGACATTCCTCCACCGAGAAGATTCAGATTTCATAATCAACAACAATCAGAAATAAAGAGGCCTTAGGAAGAAAAAGGATTCATAAGAGTAACTCATTTAAGAATATCTTCAACTCTCAAGTATCAAACTATCTTGTTTGGTTTATGTTATGCATGCAATAATTTTGGACATAAATCTGTAAATTGCAGAGCTAATAGCAGGAATAGAAACAACTTTGAAAGTCATACACAAAATGTTTATATAAGAAGGCCTAGTGAAACACAGAGAATAAGATACAACATGTTTGAATCATTGAGCACTGAAGTGGAATTCTACAAGTGCAACAACTTTGGACACATGGCCAAATATTATAGAATGATAGTCCCTCCTAGAGAATCACAACAGAATAACAACAGTCACAGACATGAACCTCAAAAAATAACATGGATAAGAAAGCATAATCACTATAACAATGAAGAATACACACTTGCTCTACAATATACGAATAATAAATGTGGTTGGCATGTTTATAGTGATTGCTCAAAGCACATGACAGGTGATGAAGACAAGTTTCTAACATTGAGAAAGGAAAGAGATGGATCAGTCTCTGGAAATGACGACTTAACTAGAATCATTGGAAAGGGAACTGTCATAATTGGAAACAAGGATACCAAGACAGAAAATGTTCTAGTAGTGGAAGATATGAAATATAATCTTCTAAGTGTAATTCAAATGTGTGACCAAGGTCACAATCTTATGTTCGATTCACAGAAATGCGAGATAAGGAAAGCAGGCTCAGGAAAATTGGTTGCAATAGTTGTAAGAACTTCAAGAAACATATATGTATTAAGTGAAATTGGAAATGAAAAGTATTGTCTAGGGAAGGAAGATGAAGTTTGGTTATGGCACAAAATAATGGGTCACATAAACTTCAATAACCTTGTCAAAGTCAGCAAAACGGAAGCAGTCATAGAACTGCCCCAGATCACAAAGCCAACCAACAATTTATGCAAGCATTGTCAACAAGGAAAAAAGACAAAGATCGGGTTCAAATCAAAGGAATACTCAACGACAAGACCACTCAAAATTGTGTATATTGATCTAGTTGGACTAACTAGAACAAAGGGTTTAAAAGTTGAGCAATAATTTCTGTTATTGGTTGATGATTATACAATAATGATTGTAGTTTGTTTTCTCAGGAATAAGTCAGCATCATTTGAAAACTTCAAGGTATACAAGGAAATGGTTGAAGATGAAATGGATTCAAAAATGAAATTCTTGAGATATGATAGTGGAGGAGAGTTTACTTCAAAGGAATTTATGGATTTCTGTAGCAAGCATGTTATAAAAAGGCAATTCTTCATTGCTAGAACACCTCAACATAATGGGGTCATTGAAAGAAAGAACATGATAGTATAGGAAATGGATCGAACAATGTTAATGGATTCCAAGTTGACATATGTTTCTGGGACACATGCAGTGCATACATAAGTTCACATTCAAAACAAAGTAATGCTCAGGAACAACATTGACAAAACTCCTTACGAGCTATGGAAAGGAGGACCAAAAAATGTGAGGAACTTCATAATCTTTGGAAGAAAATGCTACATCAAAAGAGAAGATGGAAGAATGGGAAAATTTGATTCTCGTGTAGACATATGCGTACTTTTTTATTTCTCAAGTATAAGGAAATCATACAAATGTTATAATCTAAGGATCAACAAAGTTTTGGAAAGAATCAATGTAATGATTAATGAGACAGGTGGACAAAAATTAAAGGAAGAACAAAAAGAGTTAGTGGAATAGGTTTACGAAGAAGAAGAAAAGAATGAAGAAGAAACAGAAGGTGTTATAACCCTAATTTTCACCAGACATGCTTACCTAGCATCAGGCCATCTTAGATTTCTTCTTTGCCAAAACACTACCGAACAACTCTTCTAAAAAAATCCCTTTTTAAAGGTACACACTAGCTAACCCACTACATCCTGCATGGATCTACTGTTTCCATGCTAGCTTACCCACTACAACCTGCGTGGACCTACAAAAACATGAAAAATGGAAAGTTATTGATGAAACACACAGTTTTGGGAAAGTGAACTAAACCTTTCAGCCATGCATGGACAGTCATTCGACCAAATGCCTAGCCCTTTCTAGCCCGTAAAAGAAGGGGTAGGGGTCCCATTTGACAAGAGAAAAATCATAGTAAATAAGCTATACCCAATTGAGAATTCCCCTTGTCCCGAACTTTATCCATCCTTGTGCAAAGAGAAGTATAGAGAAAATAAGTTGGAGGACAGTTGAAGAGGAGCTCAGGACCAGTTTCGAGGAGTAGTGTCGACCACATATTGTAAGTTTACTCTTGTGAAGATTAATACAAAAAGGAATACTTTTCTCATCCCGTCATATCATGTGTTCAAGTTGAATGTTTATTTTATGATATTGCCACAACTAACCTAGCAATTAGTATATGAAATGCATGTTCGCAGCTTTTTGTTTGTTCATGTGTGAATGCAGGTCAGCTTTGGGAGGAGGCTTGCAATCAAAGAACGAGTGAAAGAAAAGGGATCAACATCAAATGAAGGACTTAAGGTAGAGTTACTGAATCTCATTTACATCTTTGTATTGCATGAATGTTGGTTTTTGTGTTGGGAGAATAGGAAAGAGTAGAGGCCTTTGAAATGGTCATTTTCTGCATGCATGATTAGAGCCCTTAAATGCTAAGTCCATAGGAGGGATTCCCACCCACAACAGAATTGGCGACCATACTGAGGAGACTCTCGGGTTTTCTGGGGATACTTTTTTGGTAGTTTTAAATTGGTTTCATCACCTTTTTTTTGAGTTTCTGCAAGAGTCTGAGCTAGTAGGGATTCTGGTCTTCCATACCAGTATTCCCTGCTTTCTTTGCTTGGCTTCTTTTTATTTTACGAAAGTCATAGAGGTACACACAGCCTGTATAAGCCCTGCATGGATGTACCCGCGCCCCACCTTCACACAACCTGTGTGCACATGCTAGCTAATGAAGTGTCAGTCACGTGTCTGAGTTTAGAAAAAAAAAATTTAGAGAGGCAGTCATCCTCTCCCCTGTTATAAGTGATCCTTCTCAGGGGTTTTCTGGATCTCATTCTGGTCTCTATTTTTGCAGTTTGTAGCTTAGGTACCACCTCACATTGGTTTTGTTCTATGAAATTTTCCTTGAATTGTTTTTCTCTTCTGTCAAAGTAAGTTTCTGAGTCTTCAAGGGACTCTGGTTCTTAATACCAGTAGTCTCTGCCAGTTTTTGAATGCTTGTTTTTTTTTCATTTTTGAAGGATTTCAAAGGCACACGCAACCTACAGTGGGCCTGCCCACGTGCACACGTGCCCTACCCTTCTACAGCCCACGTATGCATGCTAACTGTTGAAGAGACAATCGCGTACCTATCCAGAAATTTTTTTGGAGGTAGTCATCCTCCTCCTTGTCAAGTTTTTACTTCCCAAGGTCTTTCTTGTCTATATGTGGTCTCTGTCATAGCATCTTAGCCTAGGTTTGGACTATATTATAGCTTTATTTTTCATTTATAAGATTTCTTGTGTTTCCTAGCTTTTTAAACTTATTTTTAGCTTGTTATTTCTTCTCTGATTGGAAGAAAATATATAAAAAAAAAAACTGAGTTTGTTAGATCTCTTTCTTTTCTGGCATTTTCTTTATATTGTTATTTGAAAAAGAAAAAGAAATTAGCATAGCGTTGTGTTTTCTTCTAATTTTAAAAAGCATTTCAAATATATATATATATATATAAACATTCTTTGCCAATGTTCATATAAGTTTCATCATTTTTCGCAAGAGTCTTAACAACATCAGTTGCACTACCATACCCTTTTTGAGTAAATCAAGCCAGTAAAAAGAACGCTAATTAAAATTTACTAGAATTTATGTTTGTAGGGTCCATCAACTAGA
>SNQJ01S0034514.1:87375-123890 GCA_010110895.2 Picea sitchensis
ATATGTGTTTATGGTTGCATATCTGATACATTTCTGTTATATTATTGAATATCTGCAATATCTCTGTGCATTTCTTTATTATATCTCCGCTCTCATTTCGTGCCGAAAATAATTCGGATCACTGGGCTCGTTAAAATTACATCGAAGGGCATTACCATTGTGTGTCTTATCAATTGCATTTTCATACCCACGTCTTTGGCCTAATGTCGGATCCATGTTGCTCTCAACTGAACCATCTAATTCATGCCTTATACGCAATTCCTGTAGCACTTTACCTTTGCGTCTTGACACCTTTGGCCCTGGGAGGAATTTTTCCAAGTGTCTTTGCTCTGAACATCAGTCTTGTCCTTGCACCTAGAACTAGTATGTTTTCGATACTCGTTCCTCCTTTGTAACGTAACATTCTTTTATTCTTTTTCAACAACAAGAAAAAGACAAAAAAATCAAATATACCCCAAAAAGAGGAAGGGAAAAGTATTTTCTTTTTTATTTTGGCAGCATAATGAGTCGCCCTTGGACAGAGCACATCCTTCCGTTTGTTAGTCAAGCTTTGGGATTTAATATGACCTTAGGAAGTTGTTCTCGCTACATAGAGTTGTGTCCTCCTCCATTTGGTTATTCTTCCAAACATATGGAGAGGTTTTGTTGCCTCTTGCATCGTGAACTTATGTCAATGCCATGCTACCTGAGTCTCATCATTTGTCATGCTATTGTCCAAGGGAATTTTTTACCAAGCTTGAGTCGACCCCTCTATAGTTTGTCTCTTGCCCTCATGCTCGGCCATCCCGAAAGTCCAATCAAGTCTTTGTTCGAAATCAATGAAGCCTTCAGTCTGATCCTCAAGATGCTTTATTCTATGCTCGACGAGCCGTCGAAGACCTATGGGTAGTGAAGTCATACACTCATATTACACTCCTACCCAAGTTTTGAAGATTTTGAAGTTGTTGCTCGAGCTATGAACACCTCATATCCAGCCATCATGCCTTATCATCTTCTAGAAGATGGATACTCTACATGTATATATTTTTTATTTTGAGATGTAGCTCCGTTGTGTATTTCTCGTGACTACACTTTATATAGTTATATGACATGGTTCTACAGTGTATTTGATTGGTAGCCATGATTTTATTTCATCCCGAGCATGGGTATGCCCACCTCGGTGAGACAATTGTTATTTTGCAGATGGCACCTCCCGATTTCTGGTCCCTGGGCTCACTTGTTTGGAACGTTGGTGAAGATTGATAATGTATTTCGGCCATCAGATGCTCTTCTAACCTCACACATTAGGGGGCATCTGTTATCACCCTAATTTTCACCAGACATTCTTACCTGGCATCAGGCCATCTCAAATTCCTTCTTTTCCAAAACACTACTGAACAACTCTTCTAAAAAACACCCTTTTTAGAGGTACATGCTAGCTGACCCACTACAGCCCACGTGGATCTACAGTTTCCATGCTAGCTGACCCACTACAGGCCGCGTGGACCTACAAAAGCATGAAAAATGGAAAGTTGCTGATAGAACACACAGTTTTGGGCAAGTAAACTAAACCTTTCGACCATGCATGGTCAGTCATTCGACCAAATACCTAGCCATTTCTAGCCTATAAAAGAAAGGGTAGGGGTCCCATTTGAGAGGAGGAAAATCATAGTAAAGAAGCTATACCCAATTGAGAATTCCCCTTGTCCCAACCTTTAGCCATCCTTGTGCAAAGAGAAGTATAGAGCAAAGCAGTTGGAGGACAGTTGAAGAGGAGCCCAAGACCAGTTTCGAGGAGCAGTTCCGACCACATATTGTAAGTTTACTCTTGTGAAGATTAATACAAAAAGGAATACTTTTCCCATCCCGCCATATCATGTGTTCAAGTTGAATGTTTATTTTATGATATTGTCACAACTAACCTAGCAATTAGTATATGAAATGCATGTTCGCAACTTTTTGTTTGTTCATGTGTGAATGCAGGTCAACTTTGGGAGGAGGCTTGCAATCAAAGAGCGAGTGAAAGCAAAGGGATCAACATCAAATGAAGGACTTAAGGTAGAGTTACCAAATCTCATTTAAACCTTTGTATTGCATGAATGTGGGGTTTTGTGTTAGGAGAATATGAAAGAGTAGAGGCCTTTGAAATGGTCATTTTTTGCATGTATGATTAGAGCCCTTAAATGCTAAGTCCATAGGAGGGATTTCCACCCACAATAGAAGGGGAAGATGAAGAAGATCAAATAGAAGTGGAAGAGAAAGAACAACAAGTACCTCCAAAGACACCTAAGAAATGAATACAGAAGAATCATTTATCAAATCAGATTATCGAGAACAAAGATGCAGGAGTTGAGACTAGAAGAAGAATCTAAAATCACAAGTGGAACCACAACGTGACCAACCATCTCACTCAAAGTGAATCTAAAATCATCCTGCTCGATCCTAACATGTTCTGGGATAATATAAGAGCAATGATGCATATCATTCCATGGCTTGTTAGGACCATTCATGGCCTCAACGATGGCTTCATTTGAAGGTAAAGTATCATCGAGTAAATCATGTGAACAAGACGATGAGGTGGTCCATACAATCTTGAGAACATGATCATACTTGTCCATCTACAAGGAGACATGATTTGGGTCAAGAGTAGAGTTGAGAACAACTTGATATACAACCTCTACTACTGATGGTGGCATGGCCATTCCGATGTTTGGCTAACCTTCACTTGATGAAGTCGGGGAAGGAAGGGTCCAAGGGTCATTAAAATTCGAAGTTCAAAAAGGAACATACCTCATAGACGACGAAGACTCACTAGAAATGGTATAAACATGGTGAATTGGTGCCATGAAGTCAAAAGTACCAATAAGAGACGAATACATTCCAAAACCAACATTCTCAGTTGTCGGCTGAGAATTGTTGATCATAGGGATATAGGTTCCGACCAATGCATTGGTACTATCATGTGTAAAAGAAAACTAATCAATCATCATGATCTTCCCCTCATGAGGAAAACATAAATTCCATAAGACAGACGACACGACCACAGTCATAGCATAGGTGCAGTTATGCCCTAGAAATAAATTATAGTCAAAGGGTGCATCAACCACCTTGACATCAACATCCACTATATTCCCCCCTAATTGGACTGGAAAATATGAAAGAATATCGTGGGGTCGAAACAAATGACCATCAAATGAGGTCAACATGGTCATAGATCAGGAAAGATTCAGAGAACCAATAGCTTTCCAACAGGTTAGGGACATCACGCATGTCACGACGCCTTCCTCAATAACAATATGCTTGATGGTATACTTTGAGTAGTCCACATGGATTTGAAAGGCCACATGGTAAGGCAAGCAAGGATGAACATCCATGACATCAAACTTGATAACCTTAGAGCCACATGGGTCTATAGCTCCTAAAAAATATAACAAGGTGTTCCTTTGTGAAGGACACCTTTGAAGTACCTCCAAATTCGACATCGCATAAGGGGTTTGACCTAGATATTCAACAATGGAATAATTCTGGGCAGCTCTAGCATTAGGATTCTACATAGAGTGTTTGAGTACTCCTTTCGGAATACAAGGCAAAGGCTCTTGTTTTTCAATCTGCAAAGGGGTACCCAAAGGTGGGGGAGACTCTGGACCTGAAACAACCATAGAAGAGTTGTAATCCCGAGATCTAGTGGTTACATGAATCTAATACTTGACCATATTCACGCATAGACGATCAATGTCTTACAACAGGGAATTTTGATTTCCACCAGGTGCATTTTCGGCATTAGAGGATCTTGAGGCCATGTGTTGATTATGCGGAAAATAATTAGTCATCACAATGGGCGGTTGGGATAAAAGCCTCACATCTTCCTCGAGTTTGGGGCATAAATGAGTAAGGTGATAATCTGTACAAATTTTACAAGGAAAATTCACCTTCCTCTTCTATCTCCTACCCTCACCAACATCAACCTTCAATCTATAATTATTAGCATTGTCCTTGGATTTATTATCATTCCTCCCATCCTTATGATTACCTCATCCTTTATTTATATTCCCTCCTGGTTGTTGGTTACCATTTTGGTTGGTCAAAGACTGCACAAAATTCACATCCGTCGACTGAGTGGGAGCAGAGACGTAGTTGAAGTTGGTCCTACTGCAAACTAGCTTAGAGATAATTCCTTCAACTAATTTTCCATCAAGTCTACAGACTTAGCATTTGTGGAGCATATAATTCCATCGACATGAGGCCCGAGTTTTTTCTTTGGTCATAGTTTGACCTCGGTGCGTCAAGAATAATTTTGTATAACATCCCAGGCCGGGCATAAATGAGGTCCAGTTATTGGGCCTTGAAAATCGCTTCCTCCTCAGAGGTTAGTCTAGATGTAGAGACATCCTTCAAAATATAAGGAAATAGGGATTTCAAAAACCATTCCAACAGGAACTCTAGAGGAATGTAAGACTTAATCAACCTCTTCCATCTACGCCACTCTTGGATGTGATTCGAGATATGGGTGGCCTTACCTTGGTGAAAGTTCAACAGGATTTCTATGTTAGCGTCGTAACGAATTGACAATTGGAAGTGTTTGAGGAAGACTAGAACCATCTTATTAAAGGTTCCATATGTCCCCCTTGGTAAATCGATGTACCAATTCACTACAACCCCAGTGAGGGTGTGTTGAAACAGTATCAAATAAATAGAGTTGTCATTAAGCGAGTTAGATGAGCACCAAAGATGAAAAGTAGTGACATGATCACCAGGATCCTCACTAGTCTTTCCCTCAAATTTTGGAATATTCGAAGCAATCTTATTGGGGATGGGAGGCCATGATGGATCATGACGTACCAGGTGATTCATTAACTTCGAAAAATATGGCAAGTTAAGCATGGGCAGAAAAGGGAGTCGGGCTTGCGGCATCTGAGCCCATTCTCTCAGGAATATTGATGATGGGGAATTTGTTGACGGGCGAAATTGACCGCTCGTCAACTGGAGGAGTGAATCCAGTCTGGGGTTGTCTAAATAAACCAAGCCATTTGGATTAATCCACTTTGACGGGTTTAGCAGCTCTGTTGGCCGATCTAAGTCCTAGGAAACTAAGCTAAAGAAACTAATCTAAGTGAAAAACAGCTACTGCAACCTATATACAAGTCAAATACATATTTACAGTTTTACTGGCTAACAAAATAATAGTTCTACTTATTAAATATACAGTGCATAGATATATTTATATTTCTATTATATGTACAGTATTCACAAAATGATCGAAATCTGCAAAATCATATATGAATTGTCTTATGACAACGAAGCTAGTATTTTTTGATTTTTATAACTTTTATGAAAAAGAAGTGAAATGATAGCTATCTAAGATAAACAATAAAATAACAATCCTAACTGTAAATCTAAACTACAGAAATGAACAGTGAAACGTGTTCAGATTATAAGAAATTTATACATTAACTAAACTAATTAAATAGCACTAACAGATTGACCTGTAATAGCGTTTCCTATTTGTCTTGTGCACAGTACTCGATTTTCGCTGTTTGATGGGGGAAACCCGCACCAGATTTTCCAAATGCTTCTCATAAATAGGAAGCAGTGATGCTTGAATACTAATGATAGAACAAGCAAGACATATAGCAACAACAATTCATAATTTAACAAATAATCATATTAGGATAAATCTGAGTATGAAAATTTGTGTATTACTGTTCATTGAATGAAGAAGATCAACCTTCTAATCATCAAATGTAAATAGATTTATTGCTGTGTATAAAACGAGAGACATCAAATATGGACACTATTTAAATCCCATCACATCAACCTGTAACAAATTATGATATCTAAAGTAGTCAATAATTTGATTACAAATTGAAATGCACAAAAACTTGAACAAAAGTATGATATATTGAAGCTAAATCCGTACAAAACATCCACTTTCATTTGAGTCTGAATAATCATCAATCCATAGTCTCTACTCCCCAACAGTGATGGATTTTGTTTACAAAAATAATACATATATAAAGGCCATATGATGAAAACATTCCTGTGGAAATTATCAAAGTTGTTGCAAAAATTATGGGAATACAATCTCCCAAATTCTTGTTCCTATCTAAAACTAACAGCCCAATCCAAAACTATGTAAAAAAAAACATGCTCAAAGATGCCACAGTCGATCCAATTTCCTTTGAAATTCATGTGTACCAGTAAATGCACAAAATACACAATTTCATATTGTGTTTATTTGTAAAATCAACAAAAATTCAAATTTTTATGACTAGTTATTATTTACAAACAGAATCGTATTCAATTCAATCATAATAGAAATAGATGTGATTGAGTAAACAAATCCTTTATGCTAATTCAAAGAAAACAAAATCATTTAAAATCATTGTTGAAATACCATACCTCGGTTTCAGGGATTCGATTCGATCAAGCTATTTTTGAATTAACAATGGCAATAGCCGCCTCTACATTTTTGAGAATGACAGAGCCTGTGGTCGTCTGCCTTTTATCATTAGCTTGCAGTCTGTCATTTTTTTGGTTAACACATTTACTCGGTCCTCCAAGGACTTGATTTGGGATTGGAGCAAAGGGACGTCTATATAATATCGGTCGAGCCACGACTTGCATTCATTGCACTGTGGTTGATCAGGCCGTGTAATTATAGGTGAGGAATCTCTTAAATTACCCACAGTTCCACTGTCGAGTTTGATCCCAAGGAAGTTGGGGTCATCTCTAAAGCATGGCAGGAGATTCGTCACATAGTCGTAGGGCTTGACTGAACAAAGGCCGTGTGAGTATGGATACTCCTCGGTTAGAAACCGCTCGATTTCAGAATCAGAATCTTCACTCAAAAATATTGGTTGTTGGTCTGTGTTTTGTTTAGTCTTATTGCGAGCACACCTTGATACCCAACGCACGGCTTTTTTACCTTTGCAATTGACATCGTTGTTACCCTTACCTTTTTTCCTTGCAGACCTCTTAACAGGCTTAGCACTGTCTTTTAAACATGAGTCAGGCAAGGTATCGGGTAGGTTATCGTTCGGGTAGGTCAAGGGTTCAACGGAGGGTAAGAGTGTAGGAGGGGGCACGACAGGCCCAACAAGAGTTTTTGTGACCACGGTTTTCTTCACTTGTCCAATTTCAAGACCGACAAAGCCATTCCTCAACAAGAAAGCTTCTCAACAATCGCCACTCAACCTCAAATGATGAACTACAATAATTTTAATTAAACAGTGGTGGAAGAGGTTGGAGTCGGCTTTCTCCCTCTTGAAACATTTATCCATTTTATACAAACTCCGAAGGAGGAAATGTGGCATATTTAAAGGAAAATCTATGAAACTCATGACCATTCGGAGGTGGTATAGGAAAACTAAACCATATCTACTCTCGCATGTAATGAATTTCTTGATAATGGCCAAAAAATCATGCCACCTAGACTTAAGAGTTGTAACTGGCATACCTTTGTCGCAACTGTTGATTTTCCTTGAGGTAAATAGCAGTGGCCATGGTACTTCATCCACCTTCAAATTTTTAAACCATTTCATCCCTTTGGCTGGCAGGCCAGTGGCTAAGCTAAGGAAATCCTTGTTCAATTCAAGTTGGATGTCCCCAACTTTGGCCCTGCATCCATCGAATGTAAGTGCAAATTGTTGAGCAACTGCGAGGTTGAAACCCTTGAACTTCTCAATAAAAACCCTCCACCCATTCCTCTCGAGGTCCTCTCTGGCGTTATCAAACAAGAGCAAATCTTGAACGTCGTTGGGTTCGATTCGCACTACATGAGCCATAGAAAATAACATAGGATCAACAGGGTAATCGGCGAGGGGGTTTGACAGGGTAGACACAGAACCATTTTTCCTGCAGCTTCCCCAAAACAAGCAAAAGCAACCCGAAATGAAAGATAGAGTGTTAATGCTTATGCGTGCGAGGGTGGTGGAGTGAATTGAAACCATGTAAAAGTATCATGTCGGGTTGTACAATCGATAATGCCTTGGTAAAATGTTTCATCCAAATCACAATAGTGTATATCAAAAGCATTGTAAACAACATGTCAAATGGATTATCACATAACCATTGAAAATCATGAAATACATAACCAACAATTGATCCGAATGTTAAATAAGCAATGGCATTTGCACGATTTAAAAGAAACCAATATGTCGAATATTGCATCAACGATTACATCAAAGACACCAACATGCCAAACTCACCACGATTTGACCCAAAATTAATGTGTTCAATAAAACTATTGCATCACCGATTACATCAAAGACACCAACATGTCAAATAACCATTGCATCAACAAACTTATAAATCGAAACCATATTAACAATAGTCAAATGCAAAGTGAGTGGTGGTTTGGTGTTTTGATAAATGTGTGACCAGTGGTGAATTGGAGGTAAAAGAGTTATGACCACATAAACAAATAGGTTTATAACAATCTAAAAGATCATTTTACTGCAGTCAACATGAATCCCAACTGTAGGTTTTCATGCTTGCAGTCGTGAAAATGAAACGAAAAGCAGGTATGCGAGAGTGAAAGATAATAGTGTCGTTTTTAAAAAAAGTTGCGACGAGTATTGAGGGTTCAAAACCCTTGTGTAGGAAGCTTATAACGAAAAGATAAGAATGAAAATGGCTACCAACAATGGAAACACACTGGTAGAAGCAATTATCTTTGCCAAACGAACAAGTCCAGATTAGGATAACGAGAAAAACTCTAACTCAAAAACAACCAGAAAATTGTTTAAACATCATCATCAATCATAAAAAATTCCAGTTCCAGATTGCTTATTATTTAAAAGGTGAAAATTGAAGACAATCTAAACAAAAGCGAGTCACGATATTAAGGATAAAATCTCCAATACTGTTGACAAAGCCACTGCTTCCAGCAGGCATCCATAGCCTTGACAGGGTTGCCATTTAATCCACTCTGATATCCGTATCCTGCCAAGAGGTTCCAGATCATAATAAAGGACATTTTAAGGTCAAGAGATTCCATATTTGCAATTTTTCATATACCCGACATTGCTTCGCTGCCAGTGGGCCTGTTCAGTACCCCGGCAAAGTTATCTTGGCATCATGCATGCATTTGCCCACTGCCAGCAGACCTGTTCAGTATCCTAGTGGGTTTACAAGCACTTCCCATAGCTCTTTAATGATTTATTTGGTTTTTAAAGATATATAATTGAGCGGGGTGATGCTGAAAATTATGATATTTTGGACATACTTTAATAAATTACAGACCTTGAGAGAATTCTTTAACTGTCCTTCATTAAGATCTAGAGATGGTTTGTTAATAAACCGACCTTCAAAGGCAGAGAGACATATTCTAAGTTGTTCCCTTAAGGAACAAGGACAGTGTAAGAAGAAAATGGATGATTGTAACAGGCTTCAATTACAGATTGGAATCAATAAAATCCTTTCAAACAACAGGCTTTCCTTAACATGGCTATAAATTTCAGAAGCATATCACAATTGATGTTTAGACAAACTTTCAGCGGTCATTTTAGAGGAAAATTTTTTCTGTTCTCTTAGTCTGAACAGTTAATGATGTAGGTATATGTATTTCAAAAGTAAAAACTGATAAGCATAAGGGAGAAATCAAAACCAAAACAGCAAAAGAAAAACAAACAAAAGAAAAATATTTACACAGTGTACACAGGGTTGTCATTAAGTGAAATACCTTTTTAGAGCTTGGTCATTCACCGGATAGGTGTCTGGCTATCCCTCTAGACTCTATAATCTAAAAGAGATGGGACCCAATTTCTCAACAATCAAAAATGGTCCTAGCCATAAGTTTTGAAACTTCGTATGCTCTCCCTTTTCCTCATGTGGTTTGTCCCATTTTAGGACAAGGTCACCTACTTCAAATTTCCTGTCCAAGGAAAAGTTGGAATCAAACCAGCTTTTAACCACTAGTTGATGCTAATCCAACTTCCATTTTTCTTGAGCCCTTACCTCTTCTAGTTTTAATAATGCGTTAATTCGATTCTCCAAAGGGGGGCAATCCTCTTCTTGTATTTTCTGTGATAGCTGCAGTGAGGGAAGAAGAACATGTGGTGGCAGAATTGCTTCTCTGCCATAGATGAGAAAGAAGGGAGAGTTACCTACAATAGTTTTCGGAGTTAATCTATCAGCCCAGATTGCGTTTAACAGTGCATTATGCCAATTTTTGTGATTTTTAGATACCGTTCTCTTGATGATTTTAATCAGATTCTTATTAGTTGATTCTTCCAATCCATTTCCTTGAGGGTAATAGCTGACAAAATATTTTAATTTAATTCCTTTTTCTAGAGCGAACTCACTCATCTCAAGAGACGAAAAATATGAAGCATTATCGAATACTAAATAGTCAGGGATACCAAAACGAGTAATAATATTCGAATTTAAAAAGGCAATTACCTGACTGGTATTTACAGCTCTTAATGGGGCAGCCTCAGACCACCTGGTGAAGTAATCTATGGCTGTTATGATAAAATTATGTTGCTGAGAGGATGGTGGATTGATCAGACCTATAATATCAAGACCCCACTGCTGAAAAGGGGAGTCTACTAAAACAGGCTGCAAAGGGAAGGCTGGTTTCTGTATCCGCCCGGATGCTTTTTGACAAATAATACACTTGCGACACAAGGCATGAGCATCTCTAAAAAGTGTAGGCCAGTAATAACCTTCTCTTAATATTTTATGGGCAGTGGTATCCCCACCAAAATTCCCACCAGCTTCTCTTGCATGCAATTCTAATAAGACCTTTTCTGCTTATCTTTCTCAAGACAACGCATTAGTACTCCATCAAAATTTTGACGAAACAGAATACCATTAATCAACTGAAAGGAGGCATATTTCAATCTTAATGCTCTTCTTTTAGTGGGATCCAGGTGACGGGGGGCTGACCCATGTTCAAGAAAGAATTTTATATCATCATACTAGGGACTAACAGGGTTTTGTGCACAACAAATTAAATTTTGGTTGTGCTGTCCTGGGTTTGACATATCATTTTCCTCTTGCTATCCTGCTGCTGAATCAACGACTAACTTGCATATCCTTTGGCCTCTCACTATTTGTGTTGGGGTGATTTCTATGTCATACTCTTGTAAGGAGGTGACCCAGTTCGCCCTCTTTTTGCCTAGTTCTTTTTGCACTAAAAGATTTCTGACGGCTGGGTATGGGACGATAATTTTTGTCCTAGATTTCAAAAGATAAGATCGGAAGTGTTTTACTGCTTTAAAAATAGCATAGGCTTGCTGATCTACAGCTGGGTAATTAAGTTATGCGCCTTTGAAAGCTGATCTCATAAAGGCGATTGGGACTTCATTGTTTTCAACGTTCTTTTGAGTTAGGACAGTAGCGTAAGAGCGGTCAGAAGCAAATGTGTAGAGTGTGAAGTCTTGCGAAAAGTCGGGGCTCATGAGAGAAGGAGCATCTATTATGGCCTTTTTTATTGAATTAAAAGCTTGGTTTTCTAAGGGTCCCCAATGATATTGTGCGTCCTTTTTTATTAAATTCTGTAAAGGTCTCACCATTTCTGAAAAACTGGGGACGAATCTTCTGACAAAGTTTATCTGGCCTAAGAAAGATTGCATAGAATTTTTTGACGAGGGAGGGGGGAGTTTCAAGATGAATTGAGTCCTTTCAAGGTCGATAATCATCCCTTTGTTTGACATAATAAATCCTAAGAGCTTACCTTGTTCTACTACGAAGATAGATTTTTTAGGATTTAAGGAAATGTCGTACTTATGACCTCGTTGTAGAACGGATCTCAAATGAGCTAGATGATCAGCTTTGTTTTTCAAAAATACAGTAATGTCATCTAGGTAAACTATGACAAATTGATTGATTAATCCTCGGAAAGCGATGTCCATTGCTCTCTGGAAAGTGGCACCAGCATTAATGAGTCCAAAGGGCATTTTCCTATAAGCGTAGGTGCCCCATGGAGTACGGAAGGTAGTTTTAAGTTGGTCTGGAGGAGACATCAGGACTTGGTTATACCCTGAAAAACCATCTAATAAGGATAATCTTTCAGAACCAGATACCTGTTGAAGGATCTGTTCCATGGGTGGGATAGGGTAGTTGTCTTTATCAGATGCTCGATTAAGGTTTCGGAAATCGACGCATAGTCGGATTTCACCACTCTTCTTCCGGACAGGGACCAGATTAGAGACCCATTGCATGTGCCTAACTGGGAAAATTATCTTAGCATTCAGGAGTTTATTTAATTCTTTTTTGACGGTCGGTTCAAGCTTAGGGTGCATTTTTCTTAACTTTTGTTGAAATGGCAAGGTTTGGGGTTTCATAGGAATGGCATGTTGTATGATGTTAGGGTCAAAGGTTTTTAGGTCGTCATGCATCCATGCAAAAACATCTTTGAATTCCTTAAATAATTTAATAAACATGGTTTTCTCTTATTCAGAACACCCCACCCCTAAATTAATGCACTTTGGATTGTCATTAGTTCCCAAGTTTACTTTTTCATACGATAAAGAGGAACTATTTGTTTTACAGTTGACCGATTTTTTGAATTTGTCTTGAAGATCAATAAATTTTTCTAATCTAACTATAGATTTAGGGATATAATTTACCATATCTGATGAATATTCAGGAGATCTTGAATCTGGTATTACCGTGAAATCGTAAAGATTCTCATCATGAGTGCATTCGTCGATCACTGCACCTTGGAAAGTTTCTTCCATATGCAGGAAAATAATAATTTGTTGGTCTTCGTCGAAGACTCTCCAATTCGTGATGTTTTCGGGGACGGATGGTTTGAACAACAGTTCGACAAAGAATGCATTCAGGGACAAGCCTTCTGCAGGAAAGAGTTTCAAAGCTACGTTAGCTAACAAATCGGCTTCCGAATTATTCAATCTAGAAATAGAATTTATGTTAAAAGTAGAAAACTTATTCATCAAATTCCATACCTCAGATTGGTAGATTTTAAGATGCGGGGATAAACAGTGGATAGAATCTCTTACCTGTCTAACCGCGATTTCCGAATCGCCAAAGATAATCAAATTTTGAATGTTCATATCTAATGCTTTTCTAAGGCCTTGCAATAAAGCCTCATATTCTGCTGTGTTGTTTGTACATTCAAACTCTAACCTGCATGCAATCATGGTTTTGTTACTTGCTGGATCAATAATAACGCAGCCCGCACCAACTCCTTCCTTGGACTTTGACCCGTCAAAGTAAAGAGACCATATTGGATTTTTGCCAGGTGCATGAGACCATTAGGTAGAAACTGATGGCTGCATATATGCCACAATCTCAGACTGTTGCTCCGGGTTAGTGATAGCTGAAGTCTCGGCCATGAAATTGCTAAAAAAGGTATCCATCCCTTGTATTTCGAGTGAATCAGCAGAAGGTGTAAATGGTTCATTGGGATCATTTAAATCTGTGACTGTGAACTTTAGGTAATGTTCACGATTTACCTTGATTTTGTTGGGATTTCCATTCTCGGGCAGCCATAAGTGAGACCAATCTGTTGTGAAATAGCCGTGTAACTGCTCTGACCAGTCTCTACTTCAAAAAAAACCATAAACTTCTAGAATATCCACAACAATAATATCAATTACTTGATGAACTTTGGGGTTAGACGATAATCTTATAAGCACATTCCTTAATTCGCCTATAACCTTAACACTAGTTCGATCAAGTTGGATGATATTTAAGGTGGATGGTTCAACTTCAGCATTAATCTTCTGACACACAGACCATGGCATTACATTGGATGATGCTCCTGAATCTACCATACAATTGTGCACGTTCCTATTAAAGATTTCAAAAGTTAACAAAATTGGAGGGACGTTTCTGCGAGTACTAATGGTGGAAGCTTGTGGCTTTTTACTCGCAGCCTCTAAAGCTAATTTATCTACATTTGTTACATTATTTACAGGAAGGTCTCTCTTCTCATGAGGCTCAGAATTATTCTTAGTGGAGGCCTTCTAAGGAACTTTTGGGTTATTCTGAAAAACTTTGTTACTGCTTGGATTACTGTTTTTGTTATTCTCTGCAATATTCTGTAACATTTTTTGTAGCAGAAACATAAATTTTAATAATTCATAAACATAAATGTTATCCCTTAACTTTTTTAGATCTTCAACTAAATCATAATCTAAGTTTGGGTTTACATGACTATGTTTAGTCTTAGCTAGTTTAGACTATTTTGGGAGCAAAGTTGTAGTGTTTTCAGAAGAAGGTTTGTTTGTTGTCATACTCCTAGTATTGTAGGGATGTACTGTCTTGAAATTAGCTTGAAAAATGCTATCTGAGAAGTGTCCAAAAATGTTCGGAGAAGATTCATCTTCTTCAACTGTCTCTTGTTCAACTACTTCCTCGGGGATCTCAGGGGGCATCAAGTTATCCTGGGCTTCTAGAATTGTTTGAATAGCGAATTGTAGGCTTTCTAGATTTAGGCCCTCAGTATTTGAATTAGGTCAAATGTGGGAAAAGGATTCCTAAACGGGGGTTTGTAAGGCCCTTTGCTCGAAGAAGCTTCTTTGGTCATCCTTTTCAAATATATAACTTGATTTGACAATTTTTTAACGACTTTTATTAAGTTTTCTAAATCTGAGCTTTCAGGTTGCGTTTTGTTTTGAGCAGGTCTAGGGTGGATTTCGATTTTCTTTTTGGAAGAGGAACTAGTCTCTATTTCATTGCTAGTAGTGTCTTTTAAGCTGAGGATGTCTTTCTCAATCTGACTAGCCTCTTCAAAGGCTTCTAACAATGTGGCTTTCTTAGATCTCTTTACCTAAATGGATATACTTTGATGTAAGGCTTTCGTATAATATGCTATAATAAGATTCTCAGCAGACATCAAATCCGTAGGGATTCGGTTCTTTAGTGTTAAGAATCTTTGGTTAAAGTCTTTGATTTTCTCTTTGGGGTTCATTCTTAAACTAGAAAGCTCCATGAATAGAACTTCTGGGGACTTATCGTCTCCAAACTTCTCAAGAAAGTAGGATTCAAACTTCTCCCATGACATGATTGTATGGGGTTGTTGGGAAAAGTACCAGGTAGAGGCATTTCCCTCGAAAGTATAGGGGAACAATCTACAGACTACATCTTCGTGCTCGACATTACGAAGTCTAATGGCTAACATAAAAATTTTGATGTGATCTTCGGCGATGTGTTTAGAGTCTGGGTCAAACTTAGGGAGACACTTCTCCGGATGTTTGGGTAAGGGATGTTGAGGCCCAGGTACGGCTACTCCATCTTGGTCAAGCCAGGGTCAGGCATGATTGTTCTGGTTGGCCATTGGTGTGGGCGATGTTGAAGGATGGGATGAGGAACTGCCTTTGTCAGAAGAGTCTTCTCCAGAAGAAGAAGGGGATGATGGAGGTGGTGAGGGTGGTATACCGGATCCTCCTGCTACGGGAGTGAGGATTGGATCTGTAGGGTTTAAAGTGAGGTTAGTGCCTCCAAGTTGTTCTCTGATATCATAGAAATCTAATGGTTGGTCCAAAGGTTAGTTTAGTTGTCTTAAGCGGGCAAAGGGACTATGTGTTCTTATGAGATATTGGTGGACAATCTCTTGTACGTCACCACCTGTAGGATTTGGGGTTACTGGTTCAACTGTGATCCGTAGATCGTCGTTTGATTTGGTTTTTGTTTGAGGGATGATGTTGTCATTTGAATGACTTCTTTTCACTATAGTTGAGCAGTTGGGTGGTGGAGGAGTCTTACGACCGCCTCGTGCCATTAATAATTTGCAGGCACTCCTTCTAGCGCCATTTGTTGACGGGCGAAATTGACCACTCATCAACTGGAGGAGTGAATCTGGTCCGGGGTTGTCTAAATAACCCAAGCCGTTTGGATTAGTCCAATCCGATGGGTTTAGCGGCTTCGTTGGCCGATCTAAGTCCTAGGAAAGTAAAAGAACTAAGCTAAAGAAACTAATCTAAGTGAAAAACAGCTACTGCAAACTATATACAAGTCTAATATATATTTACAGTTTTACTAGCTAACAAAATAATAGTTCTACTTATTAAATATACAGTGCATATATATATATATATTTATATTTCTATTATATGTACAGTATTCACAAAATGCAAATCTTGATCGAAATCTGCAAAATCATATATGAATTGTCTTATGACAGCGAAGCTAGTATTTTTTGATTTTTATAACTTTTATGAAAAAGAAGTGAAATGATAGTTATCTAAGCTAAACAATAAAATAACAATCCTAACTATAAATCTAAACTACAGAAATGAACAGTGAAACGTGTTCAGATTATAAGAAATTTATACATTAACTAAACTAATTAAATAGCACTAACAAACTGACTTGTAATAGCGTTTCCTATTTGTCCTGTGCACAATACTCGATTTCGTTGTTTGATGGGGGAAACTCGCACCAGATTTTCCAAATGCTTCTCGTAAAAAGGAAGCAGTGACACTTGAATACTAATGACAGAACAAGCAAGACATATAGCAATAGTAATTCATAATTTAACAAATAATCATATTAGGATAAATCTGAGTATGAAAATTTTCATATTACTGTTCATTGAATGAAGAAGATCAACCTTCTAATTATCAAATGTAAACAGATTTATTGTTGTGTATAAAATGAGAGACATCAAATATGGACACTATTTAAATCCCATTACATCAACCTGTAACAAATTATGATATCTAAAGTAGTCAATAATTTGATTACAAATTGAAATGCACAAAAACTTGAACAAAAGTATGATATATTGAAGCTAAAGCCGTACAAAACATCCACTTTCATTCGAGTCTGAATAATCATCAATCCATAGTCTCTGCTCCCCAGCAGTGATGGATTTTGTTTACAAAAATAATACATATATAAAGGCCACAGGATGAAAACATTCCTGTGGAAATTATCAAAGTTGTTGCAAAAATTATGGGAATACAATCTCCCAAATTCTTGTTCCTATCTAAAACTAACATCCCAATCCAAAACTATGTAAAAAAAAACATGCTCAAAGATGCCACAGTCGATCTAATTTCCTTTGAAATTCGTGTGTACCTGTAAATTCACAAAAATACACGATTTCAGATTGCGTTTATTTGTAAAATCAACAAAAATTCAATTTTTTATGACTAGATACAGAATCTCACGATTCTATAGCTAGTTATTATTTACAAATAGAATTGTATTGTATCAATTCAATCATAACAGAAATAGATGCGATTGAGAAAACAAATCCTTTATGCTAATTTGAAGCAAACAAAATCATTTAAAATCATTGTTGAAATACCATACCTCGGTTTCAGGGATTCGATTCGATCAAGCTATTTTTGAATTAACAATGGTAGTGGTCGCCTCTACATTTTTGAAAATGACAGAGCCTATGGTCTTCTGTCTTTTATCATTAGCTTGTAGTCTGTCATTTTCTTTGGTTAACACATTTACTCGGTCCTCCAAGGACTTGATTCGGGATTGGAGCAAAGGGGCGTTTGTATAATATCGGTCGAGCCACGACTTGCATTCATTGCACTGTGGTTGATCAAGCCGTGTAATTACAGGTGAGGAATCTCTTAAATTACCCGCAGTTCCACTGTTGAGTATGATCCCAGGGAATTTGGGGTCATCTCTAAGGCATGGCAGGAGGTTAGTCACATAGTCATAGGGCTTTACTGAACAAAGGCCGTGTGAGTATGGATACTCCTTGGTTAGAAATCACTCGATTTCGGAATCGGAATCTTCACTCAACAGTATTGGTTGTTGGTCTGTGTTTTGTTTAGGCTTATTGCGAGCACACCTTGATACCCAGCGCGCGGATTTTTTACCTTTGCAATTAACATCGTTGTTACCCTTACCTTTTTTCCTTGCAGGCCTCTTAACAGGCTTAACACTGTCTTTTAAACATGAGTCAGGCAGGGTGTCGGGTAGGTTATCGTTCGAGTAGGTCAAGGGTTCAACGGAGGGTAAGACTGTAGGAGGGGGCACGATAGGCCCAACAAGGGTTTCTGTGACCACGGTTTTGTCCACTTGTCCAATTTTAGGACTGGCAAAGCCATTCCTCAACAAGAAAGATTCCCAACAGTCGCCACTCAACCTCAAATGATGAACTACAATAATTTTAATTAAACAGTGGTGGAAGAGGCTGGAGTCAGCTTTCTCCCTCTTGAAACGTTTAGCCATTTTATACAAAATCCGAAGGAGGAAATGTGGCATATTTAAAGGAAAATCTATTAAACTCATGAGAAGCCGGAGGTGGTATAGGAAAACTAAACCATATCTACCCTCGCATGTAATGAATTGCTTGATAATGGCCAACAAATCATGCCACCTAGACTTAAGAGCTATAACTGGCATACCTTTGTTGCAACTGTTGATTTTCCTTGAGGTAAACAGTAGTGGCCATGGTACTTCATCCACCTTCGAATTTTTAAACCATTTCTTCCCTTTGGCTGGCAGACCAGTGGCTGAGCTAAGGAAATCCTCATTCAATTCGAGTTGGATGTCCCCAACTTTGGCCTTGCATCCATCGAATGTAAGTGAAAATTGTTGAGCGACTGCGAGGTTGAAACCCTCGAACTTCTCAATAAAAACCCTCCACCCATTCCTCTCGAGGTCCTCTTGGGCGTTATCAAACAAGAGCAAAGTTTGAACACCGTTGGGTTCGATTCACACTACAGGAGCCATAGAAAATAGCACAGGATCAACAGGGTAATCGGCGAGGGGGTTTGACAGGGTAGACATAGAACCATTTTTCCCGCAGCTTCCCCAAAACAAGCAAAGGAAACCCGAAATGCAAGACAGAGCGTTAATGCTTATGCGTGTGAGGGTGGTGGAGTGAATTGAAACCATGCAAAAGTATCATGTCGGGCTGTACAATCGACGGTACCTTGGTAAAATGTTTCATCCAAATCACAATAGTGTATATCAAAAGCATTGTAAACAACATGTCAAATGGATTATCACATAACCATTGAAAATCACGAAATACATAACCAACAATCGATCTGAATGTTAAATAAGAAATGGCATTTACATGATTTAAAAGAAACCAATATGTCGAATATTGCATCAACGATTACATCAAAGACACCAACATGCCAAACTCACCACGATTTGACCCAAAATTAATGTGTTCAATAAAACTATTGCATCACCGATTACATCAAAGACACCAACATGTCAAATAACCATTGCATCAACAAACTTATAAATCGAAACCATATTAACAATAGTCAAATGCAAAGTGAGTGGTGGTTTGGTGTTTTGATAAATGTGTGACCAGTGCTGAATTGGAGGTAAAAGAGTTATGACCACATAAACAAATAGGTTTATAACAATCCAAAAGATCATTTTATTGCAATCAACATGAATCTCAACTGTAGGTTTTCACGCTTGCAGTCGTGAAAATGAAACGAAAAGCAGGTATGCGAGAGTGAAAGATAATAGTGTCATTTTTTTTAAAGAGTTGTGACGAGTATTGAGGGTTCAAAACCCTTGTGTAGGTAGCTTATAAGCAAAAGATAAGAATTAAAATGGATGCCAACAGAATTGCACCCCATCCAGGGTTTTGGTATGGACCATGGCCCTGTCTGGGATTAAAGTATCCTCCTCCAAACTTATTCATAAAAGGTGCGTTGGGCATCATTCATGTAGGAACAATATAATGCAGGTTATAAATATTTCCCCCAACTAGATGAGCTTTGGGCTGGGGGTTTCCCATGGTATGAAAATGACCTCCCCTGGGTGTAAATCCAGAGGATAGAGGTGGATTTGTCATACCAAAAGTATTAGACGAAATCATAGTAGAGGAGGAAAATATATAGGATGAAACAGAAGCAGTTTCTTGTCTGCCTAGTTGATTACTCCATCGAGGATTATTGTGACCAGGATTATACCCAAAAGAGAAATGGCATTGACCCCCGACCGAAGGATTCACTTGGGGAATTTGAGTTCCACCAAGCAATGCAGGAGTATACGGAGGAGCCATGCCCCTAGGTCCAACATTAGGATTAGTATTCATCGCTAGAATGGAGGATGAAAGTTGCGATGTGAGATTAGGGATACCATAAGAGAAAGGGGTAGAAACCAAAGGTATGTACTGAGAATTATATCTCGACGAACCAAAAATATACCCAAAAGGGTTCATTCCTACATGTTGAGAAGTAGCCATAGGCCGGATAGGAGTGGCGACAGGAATATTCGACACTACAATTGTAGCAATAGAAGTAGTCGAAGGAGTTCCATTAACTATGATAGGTGTGGGAGTCAAAGTACTCCCAGTATATTTTGACTCGACTCAATACTCATACTTGTATAATCACAAGTCTGATAGGTTGAGGTGTGTGTACCACTTTTGATAACTTTACACCTTTTAGAAGGCAAAGAATCAATATGCGGTGGTAAATTCAACAAATGACGAGACCGGTGAGGAAGTTGGTCCGTCTCCATGATGACTCAAGAATCGAGATATATAAAACAAAGTCCTAAGGCCAACTATCAACAAAGAGAACACCAAAATAAACAAAAGGCCAAATGCACACAAACATGATAAAATAGTTGAAAAAGGGCCTCCCACACTAGATATGGTATTTCTCGCCCAAGAGGGGCCCGAGACTCCATTAAAAATATTGGAGGTATCATAATCAATTATAAGGGCTCTCATGGGCTTAACATCACATTCGGTCAAATCCCCCCAGAGAGGTAATCCTCCATAAAGGTTGTGTGTTGTTCGGTCCTTATCTGACTCATGGTACTCACAAAATAACCCCTAAAAGTAACCTATGTGGTACCTATGTCAAGCAACTAAATCCACCACGATACAACCAATGAACAGGCGAACAGTCATAAGTCAGGTCCACCGTATGGGTAGGGTAACAAAGCCCAAAATCTTGAAAGCACTGCTTCTCAAGGAGGTAAAAGTACTAGCAAGACCCCTAAATAAGAATAGATCCCCAAAAATATCTTTGACGCTAAGAAGGTATTATAAGGCTATCTATTCAACCAAATTCACGTGACCTCGTGCTTAACTCTGGTGTGAGCGGAGCATCCCAACGTCACTAATTGTACAATGGATTTCACCACTCCCTTAGTTAGACACATACGTTGATTTCAATAGACTTGGATATGTTTACTTGCAAAATCCTATTCCAAGGCCATATATCCTAAACTAGTTTGTGTACTCCTGAAAAATAAAATCCTTACTAATCAATTTTAAATTAATCAATGCTACTTTTAAAGGCTTTTTTTACTCAAGAGGTGTGGATGTGAAACTAATGATATTATGAATCAACATATAAAATAAATGAATATGAATATAATGCAAAGTCTAACTTCAATTCTCTAAAGATTATAAGCTTTAAAAATGCAACTTTCAATACAACTTTGCAATTCAAATGAGGTGCAATCTTTCCATGAATTTCAAAATTGATACTAAGCAACCAACAAAGCAAATGCCCAAAAATGAAAAATGTCTATTTTTTGTATTTTCAATAGAAAGAAATGAAAATGCAATGAATGAATATAAGCATGATATATAGACTCTATTCCAAGAAAAAGAATGAAATCCCAGTAGGATACCAACAAGAAAACACCTAGACCAAGATTCAAGTACAACCAATGAAAAAGATGATGAGAAATTAGAACCGCCTGGAAATCCAACTAGAAAAAGGTTTCCTATCACTATGTAGGCACTCAACAGTTAGTATAGAGACCTAAGAAGACTCAACAACCATCAAAACTCACCCAACAACCACCAAACCAAGACAAAAAGCCCAAAAAGTTGGTGTACATGATTGTTTAGGGAAAAGAATTGTATGTACGCACCCTATAGAAGGACAACTCGCGTATGTACATGTATGTCTAGGGAAAAACTATGTACAAGTGTTAAAACACTACTAGGGCAAGGAAAAAGCCAAGAAAACTCAGATAAAAGGCAAAAAAATTGTCAAGCAATCAGGGGACAAGGAAACACAAGCGAATAGAGAGCAATCGAAGGAGAAAAACACTCCAACCCAAAAACAAAATAGAAGATTCAATCCCCAGTATGGTCGCCAATTTTGTTACGAGGAAAATCACTCTATGGCATGGGGTAAGCCACAACATATGGAAATGACTGCATAAATCAACTCTAATCCCAAGTATGTTATATAATTGAAAATGCCAACAAGACAAGATAAAAAGCCTACCTTGTTCGGATATTCGATGAAGACCACCATTGAGCACGCAACCCAAAGAAATACACCTGCAACTTGTACTCAACAACCAAGATATACAAGCATATGGTGATAATATATAAAGTTAGCACATCAAATAGCATAATCCATCAATATTCATAACAAATATGCCCATGGAATAATAATTCAAATATTTGCAAGAGATTAATTGGACAAAAAAAGAGTATTTCTATTAATAAATGATCCACATAAGTGTATAAGTGACAAAATCTTGTGTTGACACAAATTGAAACTGAGAAAATGAGTTCGTTCCAGCTGGGCCTCCACCACTTCAATCCTCAACCAAATGCAATCTCATATAAGGGAAACAATGAGGTTCTCCAACAATCATGGAAGAGCCTAGGGGCTGAACAATGTGTTCAGACTTGAAAGGACAAAGGGATGCAGACTCATATAATAAGTGAAAATTTATCCAAAGTATCTTTTCTCTCAATAGTTGAATTCTCTCTTCTTCCACGGCTTTGATAAGGCCCATTTTATAACCTTCAAATGGAACTGAAGGGATGAGTCGAAGCATTTCCAGTATATGGAAGGTCAAGGATCATGGATCTCATGACGTGATATGGAAACTCGACACCATTTTTTTTTAATTTTGGGCACAAAACCCGATGTACGTGGGATGTAATGGTGCACATTACATATACGCGAGTTGCATAGTTGTTAGGGTGCCTATATGTGGAAAAATAGGATTTTTTAGCTGTGGGAAGTGCAAAAGAGACTTCAAGTCTGCATAGAGAAATGGAAAAGGCCTTATGAGCAATTTGCATGGGGTGAGGCAAATCTTTCTATAACATTCATCAAAGCATGAACGCCTAAAGGGGCTATGATACCATAAGAGGGGAAAGGTGAGGGGGTCTAAGGGGGGTTTATGACTAAAAACATATCCCTTATGTTACCTTGAACCTTCACTCATTCAAAAATTTGAGTTTTCAAGTAAAAAGAGGTGAAGAGAAGTGGAGGAAACAAATTCTTTGACTTAAGCCATCTTTTCCTAAAATCTAGCGAGTTGTGTTACACACCAAAATGTCACACTTAAGTGTCACAAGTGTCCCAAAAGTGTTGTATGCACCTTACTAAGTGTTACATGCACTTTATCAAGTGTTGTATGCACATTACTAAGTGTCGCATGCACTTTGACACCATGAAAGAATATTTTTCATAATCCCTAGACATGTTAGGAGATAAATTTATCATATGAAGGTCAAAACACTATGTGCACATGTATTATTCATTATTATTCAAAAAGGAAATTAATTTAGTGTGAGAATCCACCTCACATTTAGTTTCCTAATCTCAAGGAGAAGTTGAGAATCTCGTGGATGGTTGAGATATTTTCTCAAATCAATATCCTAATTTGATGGATCTTGAGAGATATTTCCTCCCTAAAATCCTTAAGAGATATTTTCTCCCTAAAATCCTTGAGAGATATTTCCTCCCTAAAAATCTTGGAGATCCCAATTTAGTGGATCTAGTGAGTGATCTTCTCCATGGTGGTTAAGCCTCCAAATATTATATAATGAGGACATTCCAAGGTGAGGGAGAGTAGAAAGCATAGGTGTGATACTTATTATCTCAAGAGAAATAGGTTGAGAGTGCATTCAAGGATTGGATTGGAAGCTAGGATGAACACTAGCACAACAAGGTTGTAAGTTCCCATGTTTTCATGATACATAACTTGGTTTATTTCCTTCATATTGGTGTTTGCATTTCCTCCCAAAAATCTTGGAGATCCCAATTAGTGGATCTAGTGAGTGATCTTCTCCATGGTGGTTAAGCTCCAAATATTATATAATGAGGACATTCCAAGGTGAGGGAGAGTAGAAAGCATAGGTGTGATACTTATTATCTCAAGAGAAATAGGTTGAGAGTGCATTCAAGGATTGGATTGGAAGCTAGGATGAACACTAGCACAACAAGGTTGTAAGTTCTCATGTTTTCAAGGATACATAACTTGGTTTATTTCCTTCATATTGGTGTTTAACATATATGTTCATATATATATATATATATATATATATAATTGTCTAATGATATATTGTATATGTATAAGGTAATGTTATGTTCCTTGCATAATTTCTTCATCGCAGTAGAAGCTTGGACAACAAGGCTAAAGACTAAAAAACGACGAGGGAAATCGTCGGAGAAGGAGTAAGTTACATACATCTATTCCTATAGACATAATGAATAGATCTAAAGAAATGTTAGTGTCCATTTTTTTCTTTTTTTTCTTGGAAGATAGGGGTCTAGATATCTAAGCGAGATTTCACATGTCTGCAAGGGAAATATTCTGTAATAGAAAATTGGCGACTCCACTCGGGAGAACACCATGTTCTTCTTGGTTTCTATCTCTTGAGTTTTCTTTACTCTTTCTTTTTATTTGTTCCTATAAAGATATTATTCTATTCAGCAATCCTTAGGAATATTAGTTAGTCAAGCACTGCATTGTTGCATCATTCTGAGCAAAATTAGTCAAGTTTTCTTCACTCTCTGAATTTCAACACTCCTTTATAGTGTTCTGCAGAGTGTTGATCCTCTAATAAATGCTCCATGTCATCCTATTGGAGAGCATTGATCCTATTATAAATTCCCTCTGTTAGTATATTGGGAAGCATTGAACTCTGTTGAGCTCCATGTCTTCTCTATTACAAGAGCGTTGGTCTCCTTTCAGAATTAGTTTGGAGCTTATTTTTCCTTTATTTTTTTGTACGTTTAGCTCAGATCTTTGCGTTAAAGTATTGTATGCTTCTTCTTGGCTTTAATTGACGACAGTTATGTAATTAGGTGATCTAATTAACTATTTTGAGTTTCTATTTATTTTCAAGTTTCCAAATTGTGCATGTCTACTTTAGGATAATTTAATCCTTTTTCTTGCGTACATGTCACTGTCAATTTGAATTCTTGATTCTGAGAACTTTCAAATACCATGTTTTTCTTTTAGAATCTAGGATTTTGATTTAAGAATAGAAAATCAATGTGTTAGGCCTGTTGTTCGAGTTCTCTTTCTTGAGGTTAACATTGATCCTTTTGATTTTGGAACTCATTGGTCTTGGCACTTTCGAGTGTTGATTTGCGATCACTTATTGATTGTATTTCATCATTTTCAAAAGAGTTTTCTTTTAAATGAATTTTGATTTGTTTTGCGAACATTAGAAAGTTTAGATTTCTTGTTTGCAAAAGACAAGAATTGAAAGCATCTTTGTTAGGTTCTTTTTAGTTTTTTTCCATTTGCTTGCATGTTTTTTTTCTTCATTTTCTTTTGTTTTTGAAAGTGCAAACAAAATAGATTAGATTTTGAAGTTTTTCATATAATTTGGAAACTTTAAAGGAAAGAAAACAAAAGGTTTTGCCTTCAACATTTTGGGGGTTTTTTTGGGTACATGTTTTAAATCTAAGCTTGTATTCATTTGGGATTTTATAAACATTGATTGGATAGTTTGGCATTTAAGTTGAAATTGCATGGTATTGGGTGTTTATTTCTATTAAGAAAAAAAAATCTCTTCTCTTTCTCATAGATAGAATTCATCGAAAATGAATGTTTTAATTTCATTCTTTTTGCATTCTATTGGAGTCAAGTCTCATCACATCATCAGTTTCACGTTTGTACACCATTCTAATTAAGAGCAACCATTAATAATCAAAAAACGTGCTAATAAAATAAATTAGACATCTTTTATTTATAGCACACCAACAATAATGTAAGGATAGGGCCTTTGGATTGGGGTGAAGTGAGTTAACCATCCAAGGATAATAGACAAGAATTTAGAACACTAAAGATTAACAAAATCAAACTATCATATAGGCATAGTCGAGAACCCCCTCTAACACAAGGGATAAACATGAGGTCATGTGCAAAAGATTAGTGAAGATTACACCTCCAAATCTTGACCAATCATAGTGGAAAGACTATATATTGGGGTTTTTCTTGAGTGTTACTGGTTCATTTGGTCTTAGTGCCTCGTGAATCTAAAATTCGTTCAAGGTCCTCAAGAGTATTACCGGTCCACTTGTCTTCAGTCCTATGGAATAGATTCGTACTTTGTTATCATTCCTATACATTCGGTCCCAACTATCGTTTGTACCCCCCAGAGGTTGACTACGAGTTGGTAACTCTAGTGACCTTTCCTAGGTATCTACAAAGGTGACTATGGGGGATTCCCACGACACATGTGGAAGACATCGTATCACACTTTCAGTACCCTTGGAGGGTGATCCCACGAAACAAGGGTTTCTTGTACCAAGAAGGTTTGTTACATGAAGGTTTGGGTAACTGCTTCTCATATCTTTGCTAACGGCTTGATATCCCATCTTCAGAAGATCCTTTTACCTACTACTTGTTTGGTTGATTACCTTTAGATTTTTTAAGATTGTGTTCTTTTAACATTTGTAGTTGACCCTAGGTTTAATATTTGTCTATGGAAACAATTTCGGAGCCTGCCAAACAAGGAACCCCTTTTCAAAGGGATTCTCATCCTTTTCCTATTTTTGGGAATATTGGTCCTTCTTACATTGCTACTTTGATTCTTCTCAGGTTCACTATAAGGTTACTGGTATGGTTGTTTTCCACTCTGGTGATCTTGAATGCTCCTGGTGTTTCAAATATAAACCCTCCATCCCAAGAACATCAACCTCATGTTGACCATTTTATTTCTTTGCTTGTTGCGTCTTCTTCCCTTTCTTCTTCTTCGCCTGGTGAAAGTCTTAATAATAGTATCCAGGAAGCTCAAAAGAAGAAGAAAATGAAGAACAAGAAGAAGAAAAATAAGCAAGGGGGAAATCAACCAGTCACTATTAATCATGTTGGGAGTATTGATGATAGTGACAAGCCTACCAAATGATCTAGGTGGATCTCCACACATGGAAGGAACTTTAATTTGTTCACCAATTTGAGTTAAAATTGGTGACAAAGTGGTGAAAGGGTGAACTTATGTGTTTATGAGTTTTATTTTCTCATGCATTTTATTAATGCTTTGTGAGAAAAATGTCTCATGCATTTATTTTATGTTTTTATGAGATGCTCATGCATTTAATTATGTTTTTATGAGCTTTTAGAAAAACTCATACAATATTATTCACTTTTGAAGTGAAACGATTAATACTTGTGAGGGAAATTAGACTCGGGTATTTATCATTAAATTATAATTTTGGAAATTGGTTTTTATGTGAGAAACCACCTCACACGAATTTACCATTATTCTCAATTATAGGTTGAGAGAATCAAGGGCTTGGTTGAAGAGTCTTTGGGTGGTTTTGAGACTTTTTCCATTATGTGCTTGAAGATAGTTTGATATCCTACTTTTATGGATCTTGTTTTTCCTCTTTTGTAATTAGATCCTATTATTGTGGATCTAGGAATTAATGCTCTTTTTTTTAGAGTGAGTGAGGAAAAACTATATAATTCCTTATGTGAGCCATATTCATGGAGAATGATAGTAATGAGAAATTAATGAGGGGAGTTAGAGAGCTATAGTTCTACTACTCCTAAGTATTGAGAGACTTATTCATGTAAGGAGGTATCCTTCTTTATGTATGGAGAGTTACTAGTGTGAGTAGTCTTCTTGAATCCTCATTGGAGGAGAAGGCATCTCTTGTGTAATCACTTGTGAGAAGGTCCCAACATATTTTGAAGAAGGAATGAAAGAGATATGTATTCCAATTGAAGCGGGTCTGGAGACGTAACCCAGGAGGGGCGAACTCCGTTATCAACATCGGTTTTCTCTCTCTTGTATTTTCATGTGCTTTATCCATTTTGAGTTCACATGTTTTATGTATTAATGTTTAAAATAATTGTTATTAATGAACCCATATGCCCTTTAATCCTTATGCAAATAATTCGTCAATAAAATATTCTCAATTGAAAACTTGCGTAGAGTAATTACTCCCTCGTTTTCAGATCAAGTAGTATTAGAGCAGGTTGATTGCTTTGTAGAATGGGAAAAGGAGCAAAGTAAGTAGAAAAAATTCAAGAATTAGAAGAGATAAATCACAACATTCAAATTGAAAACGCAGAGTTGAAGAGACTTTTACAGGTTGCAGAAGAAGAGAAGCAAGAGCTTCAAGAGATATCTCAGCTTCATGGAGAAGTCCTCAACAGAATTATTGAAGAATTGCAACTTGAATTGCAAGCCAAGGATGATCTCTTGGCTAAGTTGCAGCATGGTGGACGAATGGAGGACAAAGAGCCTTCTATCGTGGATGCACAAACTCAAATTGAGATATATGATGTTTCTTCATGTTCAATTTCTTCTCAGTATGAAACTAACATGAGAATGAAGCTCCTCACGAAGATGGGATACAAAAGAGGTGGACTTGTCATTTGTGGCCAAGGATTCACTCAGCCATTAGAGGTGGTACAAATACCATGATTTGCAGGTTTGTGATACAATCAAGAGGAGATTGGATAGTGCTCAAAGTCCGTTGAAGCAAGAGCCACTTAAAAAACCATTTCTACATCATTGGATTCCAAGAGAGGAGTCAAATCATCTAGTCCTAGTCCTCGTCAGATCTACAACAAGGATAAACTTGGAAGGTATAAGGATCATGTTCAACCAAATTCTTTCTTTGATTTTAAGAAGCATGATTATTGCATCACATCTTCTAACCATGATGTAGCCCAACATCAGACGAAAAAAGTTTGGGTTAAGAAGACAGATGTGTCCACGGGAAGTGATACAAATCCGAAACCACACCTTCCAAGTCATCCTGTGAGGAAGTTGGATAGAAAACGAAGGAATTTTTGCAGTTATTGCAACATTAGTGGCCATTGGGAGAAGAAATGTTGGAAGATCCACGCATAGTTACATTGTAATTAAAGGAAGAAACCTACTCCAACACTCACCAATAAAGAGGCTGCAAAAGAGCTTGTGGTCAATGTTCCTGCACCAGTCCCTGAAGAAACTCAGTTGTAGGAAGAGAGCACCTTCCATTGGCTCGGTAAGAAATGGATCGCATTCTTGCATAGCTAAGTTTTGTTTCACATGATGAACCTCTTTTTGTTTCCATTGTTGAAAATCATGAAGGAAACTAATTTGTTCTTGCATGAGCATATTAGGAGGTATATCACACAATTAAAATAAAATTATGGAGTTTACAGGAGGAAAACATGTAGCCTTTGAGAAAGGCTTAGAGGCTGTGGTAGCAGTGGGCGTGTGGGAAAAGTAGATAGCACCCTCACATTAAGTTGGATTTCTTGTAATGGAGAGCAATAAATTTGTTATATCTTCATTCCAAGCTGAGTAAAGGGTCGATCTGTGACCCAGTCTCTGTTATCATATATTCTATCATAGAATCACATGCACCCGCAGGAAATAATGAAATTATTGAATTCTTTTGTTTCAGTTTTTTTTTATCCTCGGCGATCTCCAACTTGTACTACCATCCCATGGTGGGATTTGCGATATCGTACTTTTTCCTCAGCTCACCATTTCGCCTTCTATGACCCCCTAGGGAATCGAACTGGCTCATTCTCCACGTCATCTGTGGGCATCTCATATCGAAAAAAACTATAGTGTTCAGGCCATGGAAGAATGCAAACATAATGATACATATAGTTACATGGCATTTGTTTTACCTCGACACCCACTTCAAATTCATCCTTTCACACAACACACTGTAGAATCGGTAATGAGAAGTTCTTGCGTAATTTTTAATGGTGGGTATTGTTTCTATAAAAACTTTGGAGGTAGTACCACAATGTCGCTTCTCGATGAATCCAATGATTACGTGTCGAATCATCTTCTTCATGCCAGAAAAAAATAGGTAATGAAATCCACCAACAATACTAGACCTCCAATTCTGACGTTGATCGTGTGTTGTTAAATATAGGTTCATGGTGTTTTCATTCCATTGTTAATATATTTCGGGATTTGAATCGCGGATGGTCCAAGTTTTTACATGATTGATGGCGATCTTTTTGGAGGTTGTTTCTGGTGACATAAAATCTCACCAATGTCGAAGGTACCACATCATCCAATATTATCGCCAGGAATAATGGCACCGCAACAACTCAGATTTCTCTCCAACCGTGATGGAAATACAAATCCCGAGGGGATATACACAATCAATTCAAGGGCGTATTTTGAGGGATTCGAAAGCCCATAAGAATTCCACGTGGTTATGCAATTTTATTTGCATTCCATCGAGAGATCCATGTATTTCATATTTGACACCATCAAATCGAATTACATCTAGAAGAGAGAGTTCTTTATGATGGATTCTTCGCTAATATAATGCATGAACCGAGAGGATTATGCTCCATCAATGAGAAAGATCCTCTGCATATATATTGTTATTTGAGTTATGCCATGTGGTTGGATATACGCTCGAATTGTCATAAGATATTCAACACTTTTAATTTGTTGTGTCAATTTGTGGTGCAACAACTCCTCTTACTTGATGATACAGAGCAGATTTATTTCAAAGATAAGATATGTTTTGGTAGACATCGTGTCATTAGCTCCGAGTTCATTCTGAAGACTGAGCCAATGTGGACAATAAGGGCTCACAATACAACCATAACAGATTTAGATGGCTCATTGAATGAGGCATTTTACAGTAGGAGAGAACCTTCACTATTATTAGTGTCGTTGGAACTGTCAGTTACATCGCACTCGAATAATCATTGTGAGGACAAGTGATGGTTGAATCATATGTGTATAGTTTTGGCGTCCTGCGAAAGGTGTCTCAGATTTCGTGGTGGAGAAAATGAATTAGATTCTCAAGTTGGGTTGTCGTGATATCAGTCCAACAATGTTTTGTTGGTAAATGCAATGTATTCGGTTGCACTACGTCCATGACATGTGTGGCCTCTTTGGTGGGAAAGTTTCCTATTGGAAATGACCACATAAACATCAATTTTACCATAATAGCAACAATTTGATGGAATTACCGAGGTTGCTTCATCACTGATGAATCTAAAGAATTCCATCTCTGAGATATTCTCAAACACATTCATGGTTTTGATAAGAACAATCTTTGGAATAATTTTCCAGAGATCGAGGCTTATGAGTTCAATTCTCAGTTGTAAGTTTTCACTTGGATCAACGTTCCTTCGCCAGTTGACCAGAGAAACGAGATCGGATAATATTGTTCTTGTTATCGCACAAATGACATATGACTTCCACAGGATCATTGTGCCGAGGTTATGGAATTTGACAGAGGGTCGAGACTTGATGTCTTCACCAATGGAGTAAGCAGTTCGGGCTTGGAGGTTTACGCAGAAACCTTATAATGTGCGCCACTACACAGATACGAGGCATAAAATCCAGGGGCTTGAATGGAGCGTTGGTTCCAATATATAGATCTGGCTTGACATCGGACCAAGAGTCAAATTTTGGTGTTGTTCCAAGCTTATCCATCAAATCTTGGTGTTGTTTCAAGATTATCTATCATGGTCACATGAGCCACTATAATGCACCGAGGGATGGGTAAAAAGTTGAGGAACAAAGCTTGGTAGAGCGGACCCAAAAACTTTGGAAAATTTCTTTTGCAAACTATGGTAAGCCATTGTAAATGGTTTAATTCATTTTTATGCATGGGTTTTAATCCCAAGCTTTGATAGGTTACCATGCCGAAGATTTTTGAACCATAGAGCCATGTAAATATTTTATGCGCATGTTTTGGCATGATGTAGCCACTCTTATGTGAGGAGAGTGAGAGGCATTATTTTGCACCTTACCCCTTGATTGGGTTCTTTGTAATCATCATGCAATCATTTAAATTAGGCGATTTGCCTAAGACATTATGGAATTCCTTATAAACTTGATCAATGAGTATGATTATAAACTCTTGGTAAGTAAGGTACTCCAAATATGTAATACAGGTACCATCAACTTCATAATCTATATATCAACAGATATAGGTTGCAGATTTACGTAGATGTGGGCTTTGCATTTCGAGCTCCAAAGAATAGAGGTGAAGGAGACAAGGGATGTGCCTTTTTCCAAACATTTGATTTGCAGCAGTTCTAAGTGTTGGCTTCACATTCTGATTCTGAAGTACGTGGGTGAAGGAGTATTGAAGGAATGTGCCTTTTGAATACATTTGCATACAGATAAATTTGACACTTTTGGAGACCAAAAGGTTCTTTTGTGGTGAGGCGTGATCCGGGCGGATCTACACACATGGAAGAAACTTTACTTTGTTCACCAAGTTGAGTTGAAATTGGTGACGAAGTGGTGAAAGGGTGAACTTATGCATTTATGAGTTTTATTTTCTCATGCATTTCATTAATGCTTTGTGAGAAAAAGGTCTCGTGCATTTCTTTTATGCTTTTATGAGATGCTCATGCATTTAATTATGCTTTATGATATTTTGGAAAAAATCATACATTATTATTCACTTTTCATGTGAAATAATTAATACTTGTGATGGAAATTAGACTCACGTATTTATCATTAAATTATAATTTTGGAAATTGGTTTTTATGTCAGAAACCACCTCACACCAATTTGTCATTATTCTCAATTATAGGTTGAGAGAATCAAGGGCTTGGTTGAAGAGTATTTGGGTGGTTTTGAGACTTTTCCCATAATGTTCTTGAAGATAGTTTGATATCCTACTTTTATGGATCTTGTTTTTCCTCTTTTGTAATTAGATCCTGTTATTGTGGATCTAGGAATTAATGCTCTTTTTTTAGAGTGAGTGAGGAAAAACTATATAATTCCTTATGTGAGCCATATTCATGGAGAAGGAGAGCAATGAGAAATTAATGAGGGGAGTTAGAGAGCCATAGTGCTACTACTCCTAAGTATCGAGAGACTTATTCATGTAAGTAAGTATCCTTCTTGATATATGGAGAGTTATTAGTGTGAGTAGTCTTCTTGAATCCTCATTGAAGGAGAAGGAATCTCTTATGTAATCACTTGTGAGAAGGTCCCAACATCTTTTGAAGAAGGAATTAAAGTGATCCATATTCCAATTCAAGTGGGTCTGGAGATGTAGCCCAGGAGGGTAAAACTTCGTTGTCAACATCGGTTGTCTCTCTCTTGTATTTTCATGTGCTTTATCCATTTTGAGTTTACATATTTTATGTATTAATGTTTAAAAGAATTGTTTTTTTCTTTTTTAAGTGAGTGTAAGAAGTTGTATTACTGCACAACAATTATGATACAAAAAGGGGGGGCATCCTAGTCTGCCTAGTAGGAAACCAGACCAGGGGTTCCCGAGTTGCGCTTGCTAATATATACGAGGGGTAGGACTGATCTGCCACTAGGGGAAACTAGGCCAGTCCTACCATAACCAGTTTGAAAAAATATAAGCAACACAGACATAAAAAGCAAAATATGAGACAACCCACTAGACCTAAGTGGGTAGTGGGCCGAACTGACCTGACTACGCCTGGCATTCCTGCCATTAGACTAACCATTCACTAGTCCAGGACAATGATGTGTTTCTTTCCACCATCTGCCTGGCCCTTGTTATCATCCTTCTGGGAGATCGTGCAATTCTTCCTGATTTGGGTTCGGATGGCATGATGTCTATGTGATGGACATAGCATAGATAAAGGTGGAATTGAGCAGCCAACCGCTCCATCTTGGATTTTTGGTCCTTCTCGACCTCAACTAACAATTTGGTAATAGTTTCCATACTGTTGAGGCGACTTTGGATTTTGTCCAGCATTTTCTTGTGTTCCTTGTTTTCCTCTTGTCTGGCGTTTTCCATTTCCGAACTCACTTTGTCGATCATCATCTTAGTTAGCCACACCATCTCCACTGTTTTATGGTAGAGGGTTTCCTTGGGCTGCGTGGCCCTCAGATCAGTTACCCAATCTGCTTCCTGTGCCACTACATCGCATGCTTTGAATTTGCATTTTTCTTTTATTTCCTTTTCCCACCGAGTAATGGTTTCTTTTCCTTTCGGTGCAACCAAAGTTTGGAAGGTGCCCTCCACATATTTTTCCGCCTGATCCATTTTTGAAGCCAGTCGTGGACTATTCAGAACTTCCTTTCCAAGGGGATTCCTCTTCCTATGAGTTGGCTTCACTCGCACCATCCCGCTTGGCCTGTCGCAACTCCTTTGTTGGATACTCATCCTGTACCTTACTTCACAGGGATTCTTCCTTTCCCTGCCCTTGTATATGTGATATCCCCAGCAATTGTGCTCATTTTGTTTGCGACTATTCCTGTTATCTCTCCTCTTATTGATCTTCCCCTATTGCGAGCTCGTCCTTCCAATCATGGTTTGCCCATAGTGGTGAGCACTCCTGTCCTTTTTCCTCGTTGTGGCTCGTATGATCATGATGATTCATACTTTATCCCTGTGTGGGTCCCTATCCCTGCTCGCTTGAGATACGACTGTGTTTCTCTTCGTCCTTGTTCTTTGGCATGGTGGATCGATTCTGGACCATGTCACTCCCTCATGGCTTACGTAATTCATTTCATGTGGTTTGTCGTATGTACTTTCCCACACACTTTCCCCGCAACTCTTACTGTCAAAAGGGCCTTGTTGTCATACCCCTGGCTGATGTTTATGTTGATCTTGCATGGTAATTGGTGGTCGAGTGTTAGGCAATCATATCTTGCCTAGGTCCTGCATGCCTGCTGCTAAGCCTTGCATCACCCTCCTCGATGTGACCTTCGTTGCTTAAGATGCCTTCACGGTATTTTGTTGCTAGTTAGATGCAGTCTGTTCTGATTTGTCCATTCAGGATGTTGATCTAGGTAGTGTCTAGTTCCGGACCTTCCTTGCCAACCCCCTTGTTGGCTAGCTTGTCTGCCAGGCCATTCACTAACCTGCGAACTCAACATAACTCCATTATATTCGGGGTTTTTAAATGTTCCTGGATTTTCTGTAGGGAATGTGCCAGGCGCCAGTGTTGTTGAACCTTGCTCACTCTGGTGCCATTTTGGAGTCTCTTCATTGTGTTGATGACCGGGGTGGATTTTCCTTCCATGATAGTGTTTGTTACCCTTTCATGACTTTGGATTTCAAGGCCAAGATCCAGGGCTCCAAATTCTGCTACGGTGTTGGTTGATTTTCCCATACTCCTAGCATACAACCAAATGATGTTACCACCACTGTCTCTAATCACCCCTCATGTCCCTGCCACTCCTGCGTTTTCTTTTGTCGCCCTGTTAAAATTAATTTTGAGAAATCCTAATGGAGGGGGGGTTCAGTTGCAGTCTCCTATTTGGAGTTTCGGTTCTCGCCCTACCAGTGTGTTGCTGTGTCCATCTTTTAGGTGAAAAAATTCCAAGATGCGGGAGTCCTGGTCTATGAGTTGTGTTTTTTCCTTCTTACAGTTGCAGATCTGCATTGTTTCTTGTATTTGTGAGATTATTGCATCCTTGAGCTTTCCTTCTGATAATCTTTCGTTCCCGAAGATGCGTCGGTTCCTTTATTTCCATATTTCCCAGATGATCATACCCAACGTTAGATTCTAGTAGAGGTTCACCATTTCATTTTCACTGTAACTCTCATTCCAATTTTTTATGGTTGCGCTGATGTTACCTCAGATCCTATTGGACTAGCGATAGATGTGTGCCGCCCAATCCCATATCTCTATTGTGTAACTGCATTCATCGAGGAGGTGATGGTCGTTTCCTCCTTAGCTTGATAGAGGTGGCAATGCAATGGACCTATATAACCCATTTTCCTGAGGTTTTCCTAGGTTAGAATTCAGTTGTGAGGAACTAACCATTCGAACATTTTGATTTTTGGCCATTAGGGGATGGACCAAATCTTTCCCTATTGTTACGCTGGGTATTCTTGATCCTGGTCCGCAATGTAATATCGTGCTTCTCCTAAGTTAAATTCCCCACCATTTTCCCTGCCCCACCTTAATTGGTCCTCTTCCTCTAAGATTGCAATTTTCCTTTTCCCTAGTTCCTCCTCCACCTCTTTCGTTAGAGTTGCGATCTGGTCTCTATTTTGTGGATTGAGTTTGTCCCAGATCCTCCATCTGTCGCTACCATTTATTTTCTTCCAGTAGTGATGGATTTTTGTTTTGCCTTGCGCTGTCATTTCCTGTTTGAGCTCCTCCCTATCCAGATTTTCCATTATGGGTTCCTGTTGCCATGTGTCCTCCCAACATCTAGTTTTTTTACCATTTCTAACTTCCCAGAAGTTGTGTTTATGGATCCAGTCCTTGTTGCACCAGGCGGAATTCCATATGGATGATCCCTCCCTTGCCCCCATGAATCAAATTCGATCCTATTGGTTGATGTTTAGGGCATACTTGGCCTTCCAGAGGTTTTCCCACAGTACTGTATGTCCTTGACCCATCTCCACCAGCGTTTTTCCCTGTAGGATTCGTTGGTTACCTGTGTGTTAAGCCCTAATATTGGCTCATTACCACTTAATTGGGGCATATTAGATTAGTAATGTTATTTTATTTATGTCGGCTTTAGGCCATTAGTTGTGATTTAGATTAGT
>SNQJ01S0034515.1:24211-56685 GCA_010110895.2 Picea sitchensis
TCAACTATGCATAAGTGTATTCTTGTTATCATTAGTGATATATTCAATCCTCAATCTTTCTGCATTTTAATCTCAATTTCTTAGCTAAGGAGTAGATTGATTATCAAAGTTTTGAAGTGATGATGTTGTGTGTATTTCCTTTGGAGGAAAATTATTATTTCATTATTAAAGTATGTTTCAAAAAAAAAATTGTTCAATTTCTCAAGATAAATGAGTAATCTTGTTGCATCAATTTTGAAAATTGGAAAAGAATAAGTATTGTTTTTAAAAGGAAAAACATTGTTTCCTTTTTACAAGCATTTGAAAAATGGTAGATTGCTAGAACCATATTTGCTTGAAATTAATTCAATTTTAAAATGTTGAATTATGTGAAAATTAGGAAAGTTAGTTTTGTAATATCAAATTTATTTTTCTTTTCTTAGATACAATGCCTCCCAAGGGATATTCATCTAGAACTCCAAAGAAAATCCCAAAGGGAAAACAACATATGCTTGAAACCATATAATATGGAGAATAAGGGTATATAGAAATTGAATTAGCTTAGGAACAATTCACCCATGTCATCCAAATACCTAGATCATATTCTAAACATGTGAAGCCAATCTATAAACATATATATGCACATATGGTCTTCAGATTCCTTTTTCAAGACGGGGAGAGCTTTATAGAAGATTGTATGAGGAGGATTATGCTAATGTTATTCCTCCCAGTGATCCACAAATGAGGAATGTTGATGAATTAGTCTTTATAAACATTAGGAAATCTCACCTTCATTATGTTGCAACAAGGACCCTAATTATGACTTGCTCAAAGGATTTGGATTGGATTATATATCACACACATGTGAAGCATAGAACCGTATTAAATGATGGGGGGGAGATGCATTGGATCTACCAACCCTTAAAACTATATAAATACTACAAAATAATGCAACATGAGAAATATGTGATCACATGGTTTGTAGAACAATTAATTCAACCAACAACATGACACTAAGAAAATACTCACCACCTAGTGGATAGAGGATAAAAGACTTTTTGGAAAAATTAATAGTGTTTATGTGATGACAAATGTGAGGGATCCTTATGTTTACATAATGGCTTTGATAGCTATATTTTATGGAGAGAGGAATTGTACTCACTTCAACAATTGGCACTGCAGGGATTATCTTCAATTGGGCATCAATTCTATTTCACTCTTTGAATAGGATGATAGAAAAAGCATAAAAGGAAAAATATAAACTTGTAATAGTTCCTACCTTTTACATGGAATACTATCAGATGGATGTGGTTTGTTCTACTAATCTCTTATGTATAATTAATTGGATTTGGCATATGTTTAATCCTCCGATTCATGTTTGTTGCTAACTGATCTCGAAAAACAAGTATAATAAGAACTTTGATAGAATTGGTGACTTCCTTTTAGCACCCATGTACAAACTAATATTTTGTAAAGAATGTCCAAGGCTCACTAGGGAATCCACGAGGCTAATCAACTATATTGGGAATTGGTACCTTCAAGAGGATTACACTTACGTCAATATTTATGGTGTAACTATAGCACCCCACCTACTTCCCAAATTTGTACCAACAAATTTATCTTAAGTGAAATTGCATACCAAACCATTTTGTAGAGATTCAATGCCTCTTTGGCCAAAGATGCTAGAAAGAAAACTTGTATTCCATGTAATTTTCATTTGGGACAATATGGGTTGTAAAATGCAAAGCATGCAAGGTAGGAAGCCAACACCATGCTCAAATACAGATTTCTTCAAGGCCAATTTAGCATACATGGCCCACATGGATTAGTCTTGAAGCATAGTGATATGGTTTTCATCACTTATCTCGACAAACTTGAACAATGGGATAGTGAGATCCCATATTATAATGAAAATGATTGGGAGGAAGTTCAACTCATGTTAAATTCCAAATATGTTTCCTCTTTTTGTAGCATGAAAGAAAATGAATAGGTGGAGAAGATGCAATAACAATTGGCTAAGATATAAAGGATGAAGAAAGAAGATGTAAAGGAAAAAATAAAAGTTGAAGAAGCAATACTGAGAGAAGAAGCAGAGAAAGTTGAACAAGACAAGATTAAAAGAAGACAACAAGAAGAATAAGAAAAGAAAAGTTGAAGAAGCTAGTTTGATTGAAGAAATGGTGAGAATTTCACTTGAATCCAGAGAACAAGATCATAAAAAGTTAGAGAAAAGGAAATGGGTTGAAGTTGAAGAAAAAATAAAAAGAGAAGAAGAAAAAATACCAAGAGAAAAGAATGAAATAAGAGAAAAGGAAAAGTTAGAAGCAATAGAGAAGGCACGATTAATGGAAGAAGAAAAGAAAAACATAGATCATAGAAAAATGCAGCAAGAAGAAACATATTAATATAAAGATCAACGAAATCATGCCATTAATGGCAGGAATACATCAACATAGTAGTAACCTAACCAAGTAGAGAAACAAATAGAGTATTCATTAGAATAAAAATCACATCAACAAACAACACCCCCTCATATTAGTTTTCTAAACATGATATGGAAGATGTGATTATTACTAAGCTAGGGAAAAGTAAGGGAAAATAAATAGTCATGGAACAAGACTCACCCCAGGAAGCCTATAAGATGTGTTATCATGGGGAGATCAACCAATTCCTGCATTGGTAGATGTTATGGATTTGGAAATGATTGTTTATAATAGGAGAAAGTAGGTCATTGTCAAGCAAAGTCAAAAGAGGAAGAAAATTGATTTGGACACTACTATCTTGTGTACTATTGAAGAGAATATGATAGATACCAAAAGAGCCAGACTAAGTGGCCTCTTATCTATTGGGTTGGCTATAACATATCCTATAATGGACAGAGCCAGATATGAAGTAGAAGAAATTCAAAATCAAGGAAAGTAGATATCATTACTAGAAAACCAAGTAAAATACTACAAAGCTTTACATGAATTAGTAATTGATTATGTAGAAGAAGTATTGGAGGAGGATAAAATTAACACTAGGATTAAAACAGTTTTTTTCTCTAAAGTTTTTAATTTACATGAATTAAGCTTGTAGTTGTCGATTTTGTACAAAGAGAACTTGATCTGGAAGGAACATCAAGGAAACTTTTAGGATCAATTGAACTTCATCAAGAAAATCCAAAAAAACAAGGGACATGAGGAACACAAAATTAGTTTGCTAGCTAAAACTGAATTATATGAATTGGAGCAATACATCAATTACTGAGGCAATATTGCCCATGGATCCCATGAAAAAATAAAAGAAGAATGGCTTGCTTTTATTTAAATATGGGATTGAATCGAAGATACTACATTTAAATTTTAAACTTCCAAGTTTCAGTCCTCCCAAAGGATTTCTCCCAACCACTCAAGTTTTGAACAAATTTTAAGAAAAAATATAGAAACATGAAAGGGAAGTTAGGAGCATATTTACACTAGAGTAAGAACATCTCTAAAAATACTTGACTACTCAAGTTTGCAAAGGAATGCAATTAAAATGTACTTTTCCTAAAATAGAAAAATATATTAAAATATTTGCACGAGAACTTCCTATTTTGAGAGTGCCCAAAAAGCAACATATTTTTCTTCATACAACTTTATGTAATAATTTATTTAGCAAGTGGGAAAAGTTCAACCAAGAAAATGTCAAAGAATTAATCCCTATCTCACCTGAGGGTTAAGTCATGAAAATAGTTTGTATGAATGATTCTTAAATGTGTAAATATGTAAATTAAAGGTGTTGTGCTCTTTTTTTTGTCTTTAACGTGACGACGAAAGATTATTTTTATGAATGATTGTCATGCCCCATATAATATTATTTAAATAAATAAATGATAATAACAAGAAAGTACAATAATTATCCTAAAGGGATCATCCCCATATTATTATTATTTAAATAAACAAATAAGAAGAAGAAGAAAGTACAATAATTATCCTCGATCATCCATCTCTTTGTATATATTGAAGTACTCAAATGCCTTTGACTTTTTCTTAAGAAAACACTGCAGTCATTATTGTGTATTCATCAATCAATAACATGAAGTATTGTTCCCCACTTAATCCCTTTGTCCTTGTTGGTCCACATATATTAGTGTGTACAATCTTCAATGGTGTTTTTGTTAAGTACTACTTTGATTTGAACTTGGTCCTAGTATGTTTTCCCTGTAGACAGTTCTAACATAAAGTATTCGTTGGCTTTGAGATTTCAATCATTTCTCTTACTGCTTCCTTTCTGTTGATTTTGACAATATTTTCAAAGTGCATGTGACCCATTCTTTTGTGTCAGATCCAACTTTAATTTTCCTTTCCAATTTCATTCAAAACATATATGTTGTTCAGAGTCCTTATAGTTGTTTCTACTAACCTGTTTGATCATTCTTTCCTTATTTCATGTTTCTCTGATTCGAACTGAAGTGTGTGTCCTTGATCACACATTTGAATTGCACTCAATAGATTGTGCTTCATATCTTCAACTAGTAGAACATTTTCTGGCATTGCATCTTTGCTTCCAAGCTTAACTATGCCTCTACCTATGATTTTATCTTAATGATTATTTCCAAATGATATTGATCCATCTTTCTCTTTATTCAGATTTAGAAACATGTTCTTGTCACCTGTCATATGCTTTGAACAACCACTATCAGCATACCAAACACTTTTCCTGGTTTGGGCCTATATAGCAAGAAAGCATTGATTATACTTTCTTTTCCATATCCCTTGTGGTTCTGATATCTGACTGTTAATGTTCTTCTTTGATTCCCTGGGTGGAATAGTCAATCTACAATTCTTTGCTATGTGACCAAAATTGTTGCATTTGTAGCATTCTACTTCATTGCTTAATGTACCAAAATGGTTTTGGTTCCTGGTGTATGACTCATAATATCTTATGGGATCAATATTATTTAAGTACCCTATATTGTTGCTTATGTTCTTGGGATAGGCTCTGCAGTTTACAACTTAATGTCCAAAATTAACACAATTAAAACAATGACCATAAAAGAATCTTTGATACATGCAAATAGATGATCTTCTTTGTGATGCACTCGTTCTGAATTTGTCTTCTTGAGTCTTATTTAATTCTCGAATATTCTTCTTTGGGGGAATGCATTATTCCTTTTTGACAAAATCTTTGAAAATCTATGCATAGCTTCTTTGTTCTGCTTCATGTTCTATTGTCTTGGAGCTTGACCCTTTCTCATTCTATACTTGATTGTATCCTATGAAGGATCTGTCATCTGATGATCTTTGAATTGCATGAAAGAAGAGATCGATGTTATCTGAGAATCATATCCCCATGAGGCATTTGTGCAATTTTTCTTTAAGGGTTTTTGTAATTTTGTTGTTTAATATGCTCTCTTTGAAGTCACCACTATATGAATGTGTTCATATCAATTTTTGGTGTTCGAACTATGCTTTAAAAATGTTGAAGGACCTGCTCTAAAGCACTACAAACCTCATATATAAAGCGCACATTCATTATATAGCTCTAAGTAATTGAAATGATTTAAAAGAATTGAATGCATCTTTGAGTTAATTTTTACACATTGGATATGAGTCTTTGGTTAATATGATTTACTCGTCACTTTAAATGATCTAATTGGTATCTTTTCCCGAGTATTTATGATAGTGTCAAGTTGTCACACGATATTTTAATTGTGGTGGGAATTTATGGTTTTCTCTCATATTGAAAGGTGAATATTATAATCACATACTCGGTGAGCCTATATTTTCACTCAGGAATGGGTTTGCAATATACTTGATCTATCTCTTAAGACACCTAATTAAACCACTCGGATGCAGTAAATTGTTGAACACTTGAGTGGATTTGAGTATTTTAATGACTTTCGGTTTGATGGTTTTAAATTTCATTGGCATAAATATAAGGCATAGTTGCCTTTCCATAACTCCATTACATTGAAGGATATTCTAAAGGGGATGATAATGTTAAGGGAGTGAGGTTTTCTTAAAAGTTTTAATTTTTGGATGCTCATGATCCTCACTAATGTATACATGCGACACAAGTGGGCGTTATCTCTATTCTGCACATAGTTGATAAATCATGATAAGAATGTCCATGATGTTTATTTTCTTTGCACTCATTATGTGTTCATGTTGTTATGGTATCTTAATAGCCTATGGAAGTTACATATGATGTTATGTGATTAAATTTAATTATGTTGATGAAAGGCTATGTCTTTGATAAATATGAGTTGAGATTATATTTCTTATGATAGTATCTCTTGATGTGATGACATCATGTAATTGCATGGAAATATTTATGCTAAGATGTTTTATGATGACATGCGCGAGCTTGTGGTGATGGAAATGATGTATTTTCATGATGATATGTGAGAGTTAGCATGTGGATTCTTTATTATGATTATAATTAATGCATTGGTTGTATGTTGTGAGGTGGCGATTGTTAGGTTATCCACTAATGGTCCAAGAGGGCTGGTTTATTTGATGATCTCATGGGAGGCCATAACGACATAGGATGATATTACAAGTAACACGTTATGGGATGGGGACAACTCAATCTACTACTTATGCTAGTAATTCTTATTCCTTGTATTGTAGTTGTGATGTCGAAGTCCCAAAGAATGGCTAGAGAATCACTCATTGGTGGTGTTATGGGATTGGACTTCGATGCCTGGGGTTGTATCTGGTAGTTATAGAGGGGTTTTAGGTCAACCTTTCAAGATGCCTAGTGTACATGAGTATCGATCTGGATGCCTACTAGGGAAGATAAGGTCTCAATCTTTGGAGCTTTGAATGGGCCGATAAGATTTACGCCTAGTTTTGAAAGTTGGGAAAAATATATATAGAGTAATCGAGCTTCCCCAGTGTTTTGATGTGGACTTTTGATGTTTGTTGTAGTTACTTGGATGGCTTTATACTAGTCCATTGGACGGTATTGTGGAAGATATGGGAGCTAATAGAGGGTGTTGTGGTGGATTTGGTGAACTAAAAAAAAACTTATAAGCACCTAATCAATGTTAACCTCAGGACAAATTTTTTTGAAGGGAGGGAGTATGTCATGCCCCATATTATTATTATTTAAATAAATAAATAAGAAGAAGAAGAAAGTACAATAATTATCCTAAAGGGATCATTCTCATATTATTATTATTTAAATAAATGAAAAATAATACTAAGAATAAAGTGCAATAATTATCCTAAAGGGATCATCCAAATATTATTATTTAAATAAATTATAAGAAGAAGAAGAAGAAGAAAGTACAATAATTATCCTAGTTCATCGCCATATTATTATTAAATAAATAATAATAATAAGGAAGTATAATAATTATCCTAAATGGAATCATAATAATCAATTATTAATAAATATTTTGGGCAATAAAAGAAAAGGGTAAAATAAGTAATGATAATTATGGAAAAAACCCAGGGGAAATAGGTGTGGGGGGGATAATTTGTGATCCCGAAGGGAATACCTTTGCTTGTTATGCTTGGGGTTTAGGTAACATTTCAAATAATTTTGCAGAAGCTTATGCTTTGTGGCAAGATATTATGTTGGCAAAGTCATAAGGTCACTTAATAAAGGATCAAAAGAGACTATAGAAATACAGACAACATCTCTTTGACATTTGATATGTATACTTTGCACACAATTTGAACATCACAATCTGCTCATGACATGGTATAATACTATTGGTACCATGTCACATTACTCAATACTTCATGTCTTGTTTAATCACACTAGTTTATCATTGTTTTATGGTCTAAATGCTCTCATTTGATGAGTGTCATCTCTTTGTCTAGTAACCAACAATTTAGTGAGGTTTTGGTACCTGCAACAAACTATTAACCTGGGGGTGAGTAATGGGTTGGTTTGAAATTTGAAGTTAATTTGGTCAAGCATGGTGTGCATTTTCTTGTATTGGGCATGTTGTGTTTGACCATTTCATACATTTTTTACCACACCAGACTCTATGTCTGGTAAAAAATAAATTAACTTCATTCATACATTCATGCTAGGTTTTGAATTCAAGGGTGGTTTAGCTTCATCTTCTGAGTTATCTATTGCATGTTAATATTCTTTATAAATGTTTTCGTTTTCCAATATCGTTCTAAAGTTTGTTTGGTAATTTAAATTTTATACATTGAATCACGGGGCCAAAGGTTTTCATCAATAGAAGATGAGTTGGAAGATAATCCTCTAACTTCAAAGTAGGGTGAATTGGTAATTGAACCTCTTTCTTTTGATTCTCCCACATAGGGATTGTTTTTAATGGATGCTCATATGATTTTTACCCTTCATCGCATGCTAAACTGATGGAAAATGTGCATTGGATCAGAGGTTTGAGGATGACTCCAAAAAAAGAAAATTACTTACAACAAAGTAGAGTGTATGTGGTCTTTCAATATGCTTAGATTTCGGATGGTATCGCTTCAAAGCCTATTTCTAACCTAGATTTGTTATTGTCTCTCTTGATCCTTGATTAAGTGACCTAATGCCTCAACACATAAACTAATTAAATGTGCATGTGCACGAGAATCATGTTCAATGAAATATGAAATGGGATAATTTGAATTGTGAGCTTCATATCATTGAGTTATAACAAAAGCGAAATCAATTATGTGATGAAGTTGGATTGATGAGTACACACCTAGCTTCAAGAATAAGAAGCTTGTATACCAATAACTAGAGATTGTGGCTCTAGATGATGGGGGTTAATGTGATAGGCAACAAGGAAAATATATAAAAATTTCAGCACATTGATAAGGTGACTATACACATCTTGTAAAATGTCAACCTATTTGTTGAAAGAAGAGGAAATGATAAGAAGAAAACAATTGGTATCAAAATGACCTCATGGAATCCATAGTACTAATGATCCTTTGTTGAATTAGCTTGGGCTAAAAAACTTAACCAGGCTAATCCATGTGCTAGATGGATGTTTTGATGATAATTCTTGCATTAGATGTCATAGATGGTATTCATAGTACTAATGATTCTTTGTTGAATTAGCTTGGGATATCAAACTTAACCAAGTTTATCCTTGTGCTAAATGGATGTTTTGATGATAATTTTTGCATTAGATGTGATAGCTAGTATTCTTGATACAAAATCATGCAAGCTAGTGTCTTGATTTTATAGATAAATCATGGCAAGAATGTTCATGATGTTTATTTGCTTTGTATTCATTATGTGTTCATGTTGTTATTATATCTTAAGATCCTATGGTAGTTACATATGATGTTATGTGATTCCATTTAATTATGTTGATGAAAGGTTGTGCCTTTGATAAAGATGAGTTGAGATTATATTTCTTATGATAGTATCTCTTGATGTGATGAAATCATGTAATTGCATGGAAATATTTATGCTAAGATGTTTTATAATGACATGGGTGAGAATGTGGTGATGGAAATGATGTTTTATTTTCATGATGATATGCGTGAGTTATCATGTGGATTATTTATTATGATTATAACTAATGCATTGGTTGCATGTTGTGAGGTGGTGATTGTCAGATTATCCACTAATGGGACAAGAGGGCCAATATATTTGATGATATGATGGGAGCCCATAAACATGAAGGAGAATATTACAAGTAACACGTTATGGTATGGGTACAATTCAATCTAATACTTATGCCAATAATTCTTGTGCCTTGTATTCTATTTGTGTTGTTGAAGTATTGAAGAATGGTTAGAGTGTTGCTCGTTGGTGGTGTTGTGGGATTGGACTTCTGTTGGAATACTGAGAGGGGGGGGTGAATAAGTATGGTCACAATTAGTAATTTTAATCACAATATAAAACCTCCAATGAATATTATGCGCATTCAAAAATTTCATCAACACCATAAACATCACATCAACACAGTACACTAGAATTTTACGTGGAAACCCAATATAGGAAAGAACCACAAAATTATTTTCTTATTTTTCAAAGAGTACATTCATTAGAAGCACCAACTTCTTATTTCTCTAGATACAACTGGAAGGAGGCTCCAACCCCCTGTTTACAAGATGCAATCTGAAGGAAGCTCCAACTCCCTAATTTTCTGTCTTCAGCTAGAAGGAGGATAAAACCCCCTTTCCTTGCCCCGTCCAACCACCCTAAAATATAAATGTAGACCAATCTGTCACTACCACATAAACCTTCCACTGTCCTTGTCACTGGACTGATATACCATCACTTCCACTATCAACCTGTCACCACAACATATCATTGTCAACCCATCACCACAACATGTCATTGTCAACCTGTCAGCACAACCTATCACTATCAACCTGTCACCACAACCTATCATTGTCAACCTGTCACAACAACCTATAATATTTTATTTGACCTAGTGTATGTGATCACAAACTTGCATACCTTCTTCAACTTCGACAACAAGAGAATAACATCTTCATTAACCTTTACCTGAGTCTCACGGGACTAGTTTTGGATTAGTCACAAACCCTAAATTTCAACAAGAATAACTCTGTACCTATAATGAATAAATGTATGAAACTTGTACCCAACCTTTCTCATTATGTCTTCTAAAATTCCTCCAAGTTTCACTCCTTGAATCATTCCTTAAAAGGAGTTATAGAGAAAATGGCATACCTTGCTGAATTCTATCCTTTTCTAGAGAGTGAACTTGTACGGCATACCATGTGCTCAATATTTGATATAGTATTCTGAAAATCGCACACAAAAAACCAAGACCTGTAATATTTCCATTTAAATTGGTCTCATGTAATTTTTATTCTCTATAAATAAGTTATGATTGTTTTACCTAGAACACCTATTTAAAACTAATTTCAGGACTAGTCAAAATCCCTATCTTCCACAGTGTGTATATCCAAAAGTAAAACGACCCAGAAGTTGAAATAACTATCATAGGTACCTTGATATGTCTTATAAAAAACCTATGATTTTCTCTATCTCAATCATTATAGAAAACAAGTTATAGAAAAATTGGTAAGATGACCTATAAATAACATACCTTATAACACATCATCAAAAACTTCATCCTCCCTTGGATTTTCGGTCTTCTTTACTTCACCTAGACTTCTCTGCCTCCAACCTATATTATTAGAAGTGAATACACAAAAGTGATTTGAAATGGACTATTCTTTGTGTTATAAAGAGAAATTTCTTAATGACATGAAACTCATGATGGCATGCAACTCACATGCATCTTGTTATATTCTTCTTACACTTTAATTATCTCTGCAATAATTAATTATCCCTGCAATAATTAATTATCCCTATAATAATTAATTATCTTTTGTTTACTGCCACTTTGACATGCAATTTTTCTCAAGGGTTGACATCAATGACAACCAATCTGAAATAATTAATTATCCATGCAATAATTAATTATGATAATTAATTATCCCTGCGATAATTAATTAATATTTTTCGATAATTAATTAATATTTCAACAATCTCTTGTTGCAACCACTTTGGATGGTGAAGCTTCTTGTTGAGCTTCGAGAGGCCTCTAGAATATTCTTAAGGGTCCTCCAACTTCACAGAGCCATATATCCTTAACCATGAGAAACTACGTGGCGTACCATATATCACCGGAAATGGCATGACGCATACTATCCATATATGATAGTCTTACCTACAAGTATATTGACCTTTGTGTATTTATTCCTCGATCAACTGCAGGTTCCATGACCAACCTTTCACTGGATCCTATCACATGGATCATATACCAAGGGAACCTCTCAACCAGATGTCCACCATCACCAACACTTGCCTCTACCAAGCATGTACCGAAGTCACCAACATACCATCACAATATATGTCCATGTACCATACCATGTACCAACCTATACCATGCATCAACTATGCACATCAACACTTGTACCATACCATGTGTCAACCATGTACATTAAGATATTCTAAACAATCAATACCAATAGTGTACCTCAACCAAGTATCATCATCACCAAGAGATGTATCATATCCATGTGCTACCATATACCAAGAGTATACCTTAACAATATGTCAATATCAATGATAGACCTCTAACACGACAACCAACTATCCAATGACCTCGTCCACATCTCTAGAGCTTTCAGACTTCTCCAAGGGTTGAAATCAATCTCTAAGATCACTCTCCAAGGGTTGAAATCAATGACAACCAACTATCCAAACTAACAGTCCAAAAATATCCCCCTTTGGCATTCATGGAAACACCAACATTGATAGAAACACTTGGACATGGAAACATCATGCTCATGCTCCCCCTGTGACCATCACTCCTCATCAATTTTTCTATCTTCCCCCCCTTTAACATCAATGGAAAAGGGTATCTTCCTTGCGGATGCACCCCCTGTCTTCATGCCTCTGTTCGTCTCTCCCCCATTGACATCCTAGGGAAAAGGGTAACTCTCTCTCTGGGGATACTCCCCCTGTTTGAGCTTTCCTTGGGGCTTATCTCCCTATCTTCACTCTTCTGATCTCTTCTTTGACTATTTCCCTCTCCTTGACTTCTCTGCAAGATGTCGTGTAGATCAACTGTAGGTCTTCATGTACCTGCTTCCTTTTGGATTTTTTATCCATTGTTTCTTCCTCTTGTAAATCACTGACATATATAAAAGCATTCAAAGTTTGAGCATTCAAATATTTCAAAAAAACATCCAATTGTCTCAGAACTCATGCTCTCATCCATTGACATATATCTATCCAATCCTACCAAGTGTCTTACGAATCCATCCTTGTCCATGTGAGCCATATGTAACTTCACTATTCTGAAGAATTCTTTGAATCCATTGCAACTGATCATCACATACCTATATCTAAAACTAAAATAACTATGTCCACTAGTCTAATCAACTGCAAATCAAACTCTACAAATTTGCAATGAATATATTCCTGCATGAACATATCCTCTATGAATCTCTACATCAAAATGTATACTAATTATATTCCTTGTGCCATTTAATTGATATTTTGTATACCTACATGAATATGTGTTCTGAAACATGTTCATTAACTAACCAATCTGTCATGGGACATCCTATACCTCCCTCATCAAACCACTCTGAATCAAACATATGTAACACCACTCTGAAGCACTTCATGTCGTCTGAAGCATAGATCTATGAACTATAACAGATGTTACATATAACCCCCCTGTTCAATATTCATATTACCTGGGAGTCTCCAAGTCGAATGGCTTAGAACAATGGAGGAATCTTCCCTAATGTGGAGTAGTCTTCTTCTTCGTCTGTTGATCCATCATCTTCCATAATTATGATCCTTTCTTCCTAGATTCTAACATCTTCCCTTTTGCATGTGGATTCATCATGATATCGTACTATTATGTATCCTGAGAGTGTGATTTTTGGGACATGTTCTTCCCTTACCTGCTCTGTATTATGATCTTACATTACTGTGGATTCTGAAAATATGATCCTTGAGACTTGTTCTTCTTTCACTTGCTTTTCTAGTCTTTCTCGTACTATTGAAAATCTTACGATTTCTGGGACCCATTCTTCATTCATCTTATCTTCTTGTATTTCTTTTATTTTTCAAACCTTCTTATTCCTATTATCAGTGTTTTATTTCATGGATGGCTCTATCACACTTTTGAAATTTCGAGATATGTGAGCATAATTGTGGCATTTGTAACATTCAATATTGTGAAGAGCCACATAAGCACTACTTGCTTGAACATTTCTTCCATATGCTCTGTAGTATACAACTTTACGTCTAACATTATAACAATAAAAACAGTAACCATAAGAGTAACTTTGATACCTGGGAGTAGATGATCCTCTCTGTGATGTAGTCCTTCTGAATTCATGCCTTGCCTGATCATGATCATAGTTGAATCTTCTTTGTTATATGAAAGTAGATGGTCTTCTTGAAATGGTATCCTTCCTCTCAGACTCTTGTTGACCATGATTCCTTCCTTTAAGTACTTTTGCTTAACTCTTAACCATTTCTTCATTCTTCCTTTCCAGTAACCTGTGACATTTCTCTTCATCTTTATTTGTTGATGATGTGGATGCTTCTTCAACATTTTTACTGAGCTTGACAACTTTTACTCTCAACATGACAACTTCTTCTTCAATCTTCTCAACCTCTTCTTCTTTCTTCATCATCTCATTCTTCATGACTTCTTATTTTATTTTTTCCTCTTCAAGGAGATGATTTCTTCTTCAAGTTTTATTTCTTGTTGACTGAATCTTGCTTCATGATTCTTTTTCTTTTTAATCTCAAGATTGTCTTCTATTTCATTGGGATTTTTTGTCTCATTACTTCCAATATTCAAATAAGGGAATTCAATTTCAAGATGTCATACTTCTAAGTTGTTGCCTGCTTCATTTTCTTTTGTTCCTTTCCTTGCGTAAAGATCTTGTAGGATGTCCCGAAGCTCTTTGGCTAATGCACACTATCCCACTTTGGTTTTTAATGAATCTGGTAATCATTTCATGATAAAATCCATTGCTATCTTGTTGTTTCTTTTCAATTCCTTCTTGGATGCAGTCTTCGAAGGCTTCTTTGTAGCTATGTACCATGTTCCAATTGATCACCAAATATCACATCCCTGTGCCTATAGAAATTCTTTCATTTTGTTTCTCCATATTTCATATTTCAAACCATTTTGACCATTGAACTATGGTACTTCCATTTCATACATATTAGTGATTTCCATGATCTACCTTAGAGTGGTTAAATTGCTTCTTGAAAGACCTTCTCTGATACCAATTGTTGGAATATTGAGAGGGGGGAGTGAATCAATATGAACACAATTAGTACTTTTAATCACAATATAAAACCTCCAATGAATATTATGAGCATTCAAAAATATCATCAACACCATAAACATCACATAAACACAATACACCATAATTTTACGTGGAAACCCAATGCGGGAAAGAACCATGGAATGATTTTCTTATTTTTCAAATAGTGTATTCATTGGAAGCACCAACTTCCTATTTCTCCAGCTACAATTGGAAGGAGGATCCAACCCCCTTTTTACAAGATGCAACCTGAAGGAAGCTCCAACTCCCTCATTTTTCGTCTCCAACCAGAAGGAGGATACAACCCCCTTTCCTTGCCCTATCCAACTTCCCTAAAATATAAATGTATACCAATATGCCACTACCACATCAACCTGTCACTGTCCTTGTCACTAGACTGATATACCATCACTATCAATGTTGTCAACCTGTCACCACAACTTGTTATTGTCAACCTATCACAATAACCTATGATATTGTATCTGACCTAGTGTATGTGATCACATACTTGCATACCTTCCTCAACTTAAAAAACAAGATAATAACATCTTCATCAACCTTTACCTCAGTCTCACGGGACTAGTTTTGTATTAGTCACAAACCCTAACTTTAAACAAGAATAAATATTACATGTAACGAATAAAGGTTTGAAACTTGTACCCAACCTTCTTCTGTATGTCTTCTGAAATTCCTCCAAGTTTCACTCCTTGAATCATTCTTGAAAAGGAGTTATAGAGAAAATGGCATACCTTGTTGAATTTTATCCTATTCTAGAGAGTGAACTTGTAGGACATGCCACGTGCTCAATATTTGATATCTTATTCTAAAAATCACACACAAAAAACTGAGGCTTCTAATATTTCCATTGAAATTGGTCTCATGTCATTTTTATTCTCTATGAAGAATTTATTACTATTTTACCCAGAAAACTTGTTTAAAACTAGTTTCAGGACTAGTCAAAATCCCTATCTTCCACAGTGTGTATCTCCAAATGTAAAACGACCTAGAAGCTTAAATTTATACCACAGGTACCTTGATAAGTCTTCTCAACAACCTACAATTTTCACTATCTGAATTATTCTATAAAAAAAATTATAGTGAAAATGGTAATATGACCTGTAAATAACATACCTTAGAACACATCATCAAAAACTTCATCCTCCCTTGGATTTTCAGCCTTCTTTACTTCACATGGACTTATCTACCTCCAACATGTATTATCGTAAGTGAATACACAAAATTGATTTTCAATGGAATCTTCTCTGTTTTATAAAGAGAAATTTATTAATGACATGCAACTGCCATGAAACTCATGGCGGCATGTAACTCACATGCATCATGTTATCTTATGTTTACACTTTAATTATCTCTTCAATAATTAATTATCCATCCAATAACCAATTATCCCTGCAATAATTAATTATCCCTATAATAATTAATTATCTTTTTAATAATTAATTATCTTATGTTTACTACCACTTTGACATGCAACTTTGCTCAAGGGTTCACATCAATGACAACCAATCTGCAATAATTAATTATCCCCGCAATAATTAATTATGATAATTAATCTACAATAATTAATTATCCCTGCAATAATTAACTATCCCTGCAATAACTAATTAATCTTTTTCGATAATTAATTAATATTTCAACAATCTCTTGTTGAAACCACTTTGACTGGTCAAGCTTCTTGATGACGTTCTAGAGGCTTCTAGAATATTCTTGAGGGTCCTCCAACTTCACAAAGCTATATCTCCTCAATCACGAGGAACTACGTGGCATGCCATATATCACCAAAAATGGCATGAAGTGTACTATCCATCTATGATAATATTACCTGCATGTATATTGACCTTCATTACTTTATTCCTCGATCAACTGCAGATTCCATGACCAACTTGTCACTGGATCCTCTCACATGGATCATATACCAAGGGCACCTCTCAACCAGATGTCCACCATGACCAACACATGCCTCTACCAAGCATGTACCGAAGTCACCAACATACCATCACAAGATATGTGTTTGTACCATACCATGTACAAATCGGTACCATGCATCAACCATGCACATCAACACTTGTACCATACCATGTGCCAACCATTCACATCAACCATGTACATTAAGATATTCTAAACAAGTAATACCAATGGTGTACCTCAACCAAGTACCATCATCACCAAGAGATGTATCATATCCATGTGCTACCATATACCAAGTGTATACCTTAACAATGTGTCAATATCAACGGTAGACCTCTAACACGACAACCAATTTTCCAATGATCTCGTTCACATATCTAGGGCTTCCAGACTTCTCCAAGGGTTGAAACCAATATCAAAGATCACTCTCCAATGGTTGAAATCAATGACAACCAATTATCCAAAAAAATTGATGCCTAGGGTTGTACCTTCTAGTTGTGGAGGGATTTTAGGTCATCCTTTCGAGATGCCTGATGTACGCGAGTATCTATATGGATGCCTAATTGGGAAGATAAGGTCTTTATCCTTGGAGTTTTGAATAGACTTGTAGGCTTTACACTTGATTTCTAAATTTGGGAAGAAAAACTATAGAGTACTCCTGCTTCGCCAGTTTTGTGATGTGAACTTTCAATACCTGTTGCAATCACTTAGGTGGCTTTATACTAGTCTAGCAAAGGGTGTTGTGGAAGATGCGAGAGGTAATAGAGAGTGTTGTGAAGGACTTGGTGAGATATAGAAAAAAATATAAGAACATAATCAACATTAACTTCGGGACAAAGTTACTTGAAGGGAGAGAGTATGCCATGCCCCATATTATAATTATTTAAATAAATAAATAAGAAGAAGAAGAAAGTACAATAATCATCCCCATATTATTATTATTTAAATAAATGAATAATAATATTAAGAAGAAAGTGAAATAATTATCTTAAAGGGATCATCCCCATAATATTATTTAAACAAATAAATAATAAGAAGAAGAAAGTACAATAATTATCCTCGATCATCCCCATATTATTATTAAATAAATAATAATAATAAGGAAGTATAATAAGTATCCTAAAGGGGATCATAATAATTACTTATCAACAATATTTGGGGTAATAAAAGAAAAAGGTAAAATAAGTAACGTTAATTATGGAAAATCCTTGGGGGCAACAGGTGTAGGTGGAGGATAATTTGTGATCTCAGAGGGAATACCTTTGTACATTATGCTTGGGGATTAGGTAACATTTCAAATAATTATGTAGAACCTTATGCTTTGTGGCAAGGTATTAGGCTAGAAAAGGTTAAAGGACTTCAGAAGTTCGTTATCTTGGGTGACTCCATGCCCATGATCAGGGCTCTCATCAATAAAGATAAATTTAGATCTAAGGCCTTTTTAAGGGTGATATCTTGAGATCTCATTCTTATAACTAGGTTCGACAATTAACATTTTTATCATATCAAACGTGATCTAAACAATGAAGCAAACCACTGGGAAAAATATGGATCAACACTAGAATAGGGTGAAATTGATGTTAATGATGAAAGGTTTTTTTTTGCATATTCCATAGTGTTATGATGGAATCATTAAATATATGGGTTGGGTGGTAGTTGTTGAGTTGGGTTGGGAACGTGATCAGATACCCTGTACACGTATTCCTAGCAGTAGTTAAATCCCTCATTTATGCTAGCTTGTCCAAGCTTTTGGTATACACGATTTTGACAGTAGTCGTGACTCTCATTCCTTGTGGTTACTCGAGTTTCTAGTGAAATGTTTTCAAGTTGAAAAGGAGCAAGTTGGTGGGATATTAGGAGTGTTCGATGTTGAAGGATAGCCCTTTGTCGGCCAGGTTTTTTTGGTCATCGGGTTTTTTCCTTGTAATTTGTCTCCCTATAGAGTCTGGGAAGTTTCAGTTTTGAGTTCTGATAATGAAGAGTCTCATTTTCTTTTTGGGTTAAGTGTCGTTAGCTCTACTATTAAATCTATATTTGATATTCTGGGTCAATTCCCTCTACTCTTTGTTTGCACTTGGGAAGGAGAGGTAGTTGGTGGTGGTTTCTTTAGTTATTTTCTCCTCTTTGGTTCATCTCTTCTGGGATATGGGTGTATTGTTGAGCATGATTATATTGGTTTTTCATATGAAGAGATTCAATTACGAAACTTAGTCTTTGTGCTTTTGATATTTTTACTTGAAGACCTTTTTCGAGGCCTTCTTTATTGAACTAGGGTTATGGTTTGGAGAATGGTATTTTGTATTTCTTTGCTCTTTGTTTTGTTAACCCTCATCGAATTTTTTTAAGAGCTATGAGGTGGGGCAATATTTCACTTTGGCACCAAATTCTTGATGTGGGTATTGAGGCAAATTACTTGTCGATTGAGGACTCTTATGTTTTGGTTTGTGAAATTGGAGCTTATTCTGGCCTTTCTTTTATAGATAGAGGGTTTTCTTTGAGAAATTTGTATAATTACTATACCTATGGAATCAAACACTCTTGCATAGATGTTGTAAGTTCTGGGAATAGGGAAGTGGAATGTTCATGGTATGTTGGTTTCAGTAACTTTCCCTCCTCCAATTAAAACAATTATGTCAACAATGAAATAAGTGGAGTATGGCTTGGTCATATTGGTAATAGTGGTTTGATGTTTGGTCATAATATGTATCCTTACTTGAGGGAGCTCAAGAAAATCCTTCGGTGCCATGAGGAAATATTTGGAGAAAATATCTTTTCTCTCCACCAGTGATTGGTCAAAGTTGGGAATTTGGAGTAGTCTTTCACTCAGCCCATTGAGAGCCTAGAATCAAAGTGCCAGTTTTTATAACTTTGGTCCTACCCCAGCCTATTCAATCCCTTTCCATCAATCAGATGTCAACTGCTTCTTGTCATGGAAACTCAAAGGACGGTCAAGGGGAACTTGGATTTGAACCTATAGATGTCGAAGAATATTCTCCACTGCAACGTGGAGCAAAATGGGTACCAAATAATGAGTCAACACTTAATTGAAGTATTTCAAAATTGTCTTTTTTCTTTGGAGTTTTATAAAGAAATTATGTTGTCAAACAATGTGGATATTTCAAAAGGAAATATGTATATTTTATAGTATATTAGGAGTAGTAGATCCATTTTCTATAAGCCAAATCTTTGAATAAGAACCACATGATTTTGTTGTTTCTTTTTCAAGGCAGCTTATACAATATAAATTCTTTAGTTCGTTTTAAAAATATATACATGGAAAAACCCTAAAATATAATAAATAATTAAAGCATGCATCCTAAGGATCAAGTTATTTACCATGGATGGATTCTTTATATGGAAAAAGAAGAAGGATAAAATGGTATCTCATTTTTCTTGGGAAATATGAGGAAAAGGATAAGAATATGTGACATATTAGTGGATTGAGGGCTTGAGGGCTCTCAGTCGTGAATATTGAGGGGTTGGGTGGGAGGAGCGTCATCCCCCATACTCTATTGCGACATGCAGGATCAAGGAATTGGGTTCCACATGTAAGTGGATTCCTTTAGCTTCCAAGTAAGTACTTTGTAATCATAAGTCATGTATCTTTAATCTTATCAGTGAATGGTCGATCTATGTATTTATATTTTTTGGTTCTGACAATTATTTTGTTAAGCCCTAGACAAAGCCCCATACAAATCCCCCATGTTAGGTATAAAACCCCTTACCGAATTATTACATTTCTTTTGTTATATTTGCATGTAGGCTATGAACCCCTTCATCACACCCTTTCATTATATTTGTACCCTTTGTCTCCTATATATAAACCAAGATTTAGTCTTAGGATCATCTTATCTCATCTCATATTGTACTCTGAAGTGGATATATTGTAAAAGGAGGTTCCCCCTAAAAGTGGATTGTAATTATTGACTTTTGATCATTGTTAAGGCATTGGATCATAACATTTGGTATCAGATCTCATTGATCCTAGGGTTTTTCTTCTCCAAGCAAGTCGTATTAAAAAAATTTCTATATCATTTTTTCTTGGATGATTCAGACTATGAAATGTGGATATTATTTAGAGTACATATCAAGGTATCTACAATAAAAATTTCAGATTCTAGGTCATCAAAATTTTGGAGATACAACATGTGGAAGATAGGGTATCTGACTAGTCCTATTAACTAGTCTCAAACAGGTGTTCTAGGTAAAATATTCATATATTATTCAGGGAGGATCCAAATTCAGTGAGACTAGTTGCATTGGAAATAGGAAAGTCTATAGTATTTCAGGTACATGTTTCAGAATTAGATATCAAATATTGTGCGCATGGCACATTGTACAAGTTTTCTCCCCTGGAAATGTCAAAAATAAACAAGGTATGGTGAAGTTACCCTAAATTCCACATGGAACATCCAATTTTGATCAGACCTATGCATTGAAGAGAGGACATATTAGAGTACTATAGGAAAAAATTTCATACTCATAAGGGCTGAAATTTAAGAATTACAGCATAAGGAAGGTTGGCCAGGAGTACAGAATCCAAATTAAGGGTTTGAAAGGTAGATAACCTGTAATTGGCATAAATTTTTATTGAAAGATATGTTTCTGGTGAGTCAAAATTTGTGATAAATATAGAATAGAGGATTATTATTATTATTATTCCACGTGGCTCCCAAAAATATTTCAACACCAATTAAACCTCCATAAGTCTCATCTATGATTCAAGAACAAAGTGAGGATATACAAAATAGGTTGTCCAAATTGGAGGAACAACTTAATGATTTGAGTGACAAGTCTAATAATTGGGTAAAATCACAAAGAAAAATGCAAGAAATGGAAAGGGCGATGGATGAAATATAAAATAAGATGGAAGAAAATAAGAATGACTTGAAAAAGAAGATGGATGAAAATAAAGAAGAAATACAAAATTCCATGTCTTCCATGATCTTTCAATCTCTAGATGAGACACTCCCTAAACAATATATTTGTAACATACCCAGCCACCCACAGGCCAGACAACGTTACTCCAAAAACATTGTTCAACAATGATTTTGAATTCTAATAACTTTCAATTAATAAAGAGGCATGAAAGAATACCATAACAGAACATGCAATAATCAAGGTTCATGCTACAACATAAAAGAATGTTTAAACATGCCATGCACAATAATAACCAACAAGAAAGCACATTAAAGATACACATCTTGGAGATATTAATTAATACACAACATAAATAAATATACAAGCATATAAACACATGTCAAAGAGCACTTATCTTTAACAAAATGAATCATCGACTAGCTGCAAACTAAGGATGTTCCACCCAATCATGGACGTTGCTATTCCAAGTCTCAACAACATGTCACCCTTGAGCCAAGGCTATGAATCCATAAGGACAATTGCATGGTGTTACTCAACTTCCCAAACCACTCAGCACTCAAGCACTCACGGGTTTCTCAATACATAATAATCCAAATTACACTAACTCTCTTCTCTCCAACCTGCACAACCCAAGAGAATGGAATCCCTTCTCTGCCACACGGTACCTCAAGATTTCCACATCCTTTCAGAGCTCCAGTGCATCCAGTCAAGAATCTTCATGCTGGGACTCTCAGGATTCACAATTATGAACAAAACTTAACTCATGCTAATGCATCTCATACATACATGCACTAATCCATGGCTGGAACACACCAGTCATTACTACAGCCAACAAACAATTTCATCTTCCTCACCAATTCACCCCCATGTCCCAAGAACAAGAAATGAATGAGGAATGATAAATGACCAACAATGAATGAAAGAGTGTGAACAATGAACAATGAGTGAACCCAAAAACAACCCAAATATGGGTTTATATATTTACTTGGAAATCAAGAACCACATGGCCTTCCCCAAGGAGCTCATGTAACCACTTCTCTCAATTAAAAAAATTATGGGTAAATAAAATATAATAAAAATACTTAGCCCCTTTATGCCCCTCTCTCATGGAATCATAGTCCCCTATAAATCTTTTCCTTGCCTTCGTGGCAGCTAGTGATGTGTTTTATTATTAATAATGATCAAAGCATTACATTTTTAGGCACTCTGGCATATTTTAATTTTTTAGGCACTTCGGCCTTTCATAAAATAAAAAAATACATTATTTAATCTGGGGGCTGAAAACTAGGGTATTACATTCCCCTCCCCCTTATTTTGGCATTGTCCTCACTGCATATACAAAACAAAAATCAAAAATTCAAAATTCTTCAAAAATTCACGGGTACTCTGCCTGCATAGCATCTTCATGCTCCCAAGTAGCATCTTCAAGACCGTAGCAAGTCCATTGAAATTTTACCAGTTCTACGACTTGATTCCATAGCATTTTGACTTTTTTGTCCAATATGCACATCAACTGGACCTGGAAATATCCTTTTGGATCCACCAAGATCAAATTCCAATCAATAACATGGTTAGGATCATGTACATATTTTTTCAGAAAAGAGACATGAAATACATTATGCACATTCATGGAAGCAGGTAATACAAACATGTATGCATCTGACCCTATTCTATCTAATATCTCGAATGGACCACAGAATTTGGTTGCTAACTTTGTACAACTACCCAACTTCAATGAGATATTCTTGGGTTTTACTTTCAAAAGCACATGCTCTCCCACTTTAAATTCCCTAGTTGTCTTGTTCTTATATGCATAACTCTTCTGTCTATTTTGCACTTCCTTCATATTATGCTTAATTTTAACCATCTGGTCTTCCATATCCTTGAGCAATTTTGGCCCAAGCACCACCATGTCTGTTGGGTTGTCCCAACTCACTAGAGTATTGCATTTTCTACCATACAAAGATTCAAATTGGCTCATCTTCAATGAAGCTTGATACCCATTATTATAGGAAAACTCATCTAAATGCAAATAATCTTCCCACTTAGATGGGTTATCCATCACATACATTCTCAGCATGTCCTCAATCACTTGGTTGACTCTTTCTGTATGCTCATCTGATTATGGATGATATGGTGTGCTAAAGTTCATATTTGTACCAAATCCCTTAAATAATCCTCTCCATAAATTTGAAGTAAACTTTGTATCTCTATCTAAAACAATTTCCTTAGGTATCCCATGCAACCTATAAATTTCCCTCATGTAAATTTATGCAATATTAGTTGTCGTGTGAGTAATCTTTACGGGGACAAAATGTGTATCCTTTGTCAATTTATCCACAACTACCATTATGGAATCATGTTTCCTTGTTGTCCTGGGCAACTTAATTATAAAATCAATGGTTACCACTTCCCATTTCTTCTCTGGAATCGGAAATGGTTGTAGCAAACCTGCTAGGTGTCTATGCTCATCTTTCATTCTCTGGCATTCCATACATCTGGTAATGTAATCAACAACATCCTTCTTCATTCCTAGCCAAAAGAATTGGTTTCTTACTGCTGCAATTATTTTCTAGTAACTGAGATTTATGACATATGGAACAGTATGCATTTCTTTTAACACCAAATTTCTAAGTTCTCTGGAACTAGGAACATAAATTCTATTCTTATGCATAAGTAATCCATCATCCTTAATCTCATATTCTTTAATTTTTTGTTGTACATTTTCTTACTGTAAATTTTCTTTTACCTGTAGGTAATGTTGATGTGTAACAACATCATCTAAAATTATGCTCTTCAAACCTTACTAATGCTTAGTAATGGATATAGAATGCATGAAATGTACTTTTTTGTTGAGTGCATCAACACATTTATTTTCTTTTCCCTATGCTTGATGTCAAAGTCATACTCACTTAAAAATTCCAGCCATCTTGTTTGTCTGGCATTCAAAGTTGGTTTTTCAAAAATATATTTTAGACCACTATGGTATGTCCTTAATTCAAATATCTTTCCCATGTGATAATCCATCCACATCTTCAATGCATGAACTATGGCAGCAAACTCCAAATCATGTGTGGTATAATTCCGCTAATGTTCTTTAATTTTTCTATGCTCATAACTAATTACATACCCATTTTGAGTGAGAAATCCACCAAGTCCTTCCTTGCATGCATATGCACATACCACAAAAATCTCATTTGGGTCAACAATCTTTAAATAGGCGCACTAGTAAGTAATTCCTTTAACAAATTAAAATTCTCTTCATACTTTGTTGTACATTCAAACTTAATTCCCTTTTTTTTCAAAGAAGTGATGGAATGAGCAATCTTAGAGAACCCTGCTATAGACCTCCTGTAGTATCCAACTAATCCCATAAAATATCTGATTTCTGAAACATTCTTGGGTGTTGGCCATCCTCTAATGGATTCAATCTTTTATGGATCCATTGTTATACCTTCTTTTGAAATAATGTGTCCCAAGTAATGGATTTTTTCTTGGTAAAAAAAACACTTACTAATCTTGGCATAAAGTTGATGTTCCCTCAGCACTTGCAACACCAACCTCAAGTGATGATCATGCTCTTCCTTGGACTTAGAATAAATAATTATTTCATCCAAGAACACAACGAAAAACTTATCCAAATAATTTCTAATTATGTCATTCATTAAGCACATAAAGACAGTCGGTGCATTGGTCAGTCCAAATGGCACCACTACAAAATCATAATGTCCATACCTAGTTCTAAAAGTTGTCTTACTGATGTCTTCTTCCTTGATTCTTACTTGGTGGTATCCCGATCTCAAGTATATCTTCGAAAATATCTTTGCTCCTCTTAGTTTATCAAAGAGGTCATTAATTTGGGGTAGAGGGTATTTATTCTTTACTGTGGCTTTATTCAACTATCTAAAGTCAATGCAAAACCTCAATGCCCCATCCTTCTTTTTGATAAAGAGTATTGGTGCTCCCCAGGATGAAACACTTGGGCATATGTATCCTTTCCTCAACAATTCCTCTAGTTGCATTTGTAATTATTTAAATTCTGGTCTACTTATTATGTAATGTTTTTTTAATATTGGAGCATATCCTTGTACTAAATCAATAGAGAAATTTATTTCCCTCTTTGGTGGAAATCCTAGTATTTCTTGAAATACATCTTTAAACTCTTGCAATACTAGAAAATATTCAAGGCTTGGCCCTTTATATTTGTTGGCTCCTCCACATGAGCTGCATACAATTGACATCCTTTCCTGAAACATCTCTTCAATTGTAAGGTTGAAATATCCCTTATAGAAATGGGTCTTGGAATTCATTTCATTGTGCTTTGTTTTCCTTCTTTGTCAAGACATGTAAATGTCTTGTTATGACAATCTAGGACAACATGGTGTTGGTCCAACCAATCTATTCCAATCAAGATAGCATAATATCCTAATGGGATGATATTCATATCAACATTAATATTCACTCCATTTAGATTTATTGGACAACTTCTAATAGCCTCATTGATCCTTCTTTTGGTTCTAGTGGCTAGCTGAACCAAACTTGATTTCTCAAGCTTACTTTTCTCCAAATGTAATCTATCCACTATTTTAGGATCAATGTAACAATGGCTTGCTACTGAATCAATTAAAATAGCAACAAGCTAATTAATGATCTTACCTTCCACTTCGATCATATTGGATTGGTACTCTGCTTGTCGATCTTCTAAGGTTGTGTATATTCTTCCCATGTCTTCTACTATTGTAGATTCTTGGATGTTTTGCATAGTCTTTGTTTTATCTCCTATGTGAGGGAAATCCTTGTATAGGTGATTTTCTTTGCACCCACAACATTGGATTGGTGGTCTTCCTTTTTTTCCCAAGGAGTCCTCCTTCTTGGATTCACTCTTAGTAGACGGTTCTTGCTGATTTGTATTTGGATTGTTTTTGTTGAAAGGAGGTTTGAATCCTTTCCTTCTCTGATCAGATTTATCTTTCTTCTTATCTTTCCAAGATTTTTGCATGGATTCTCTTCCCTTGACTTGCTCATACAAGTACTTAGCCTCCTTGATGGTCTCTATCAAAGTCCTAGGTTCATAATACTGATGTTTTCCTTATAAAAGGATGGAAGTCCACTCAAAAACCTTTGTATCTTCACTTTTTAATCTTTGATAAATAGTACATACTTCAACAATCCCAATAACTTCTTTTCATATTTTATCATGGCCATGCTTCCCAACCTTAGTTCAAATAATTCTTGCATCTTCTTGTCATATAAATTCTCTAAAAGATACTCCTGAAAATATCACTTGAACTACTTCCAAGTGATCTTGTTCTCATTAATGTACTCAACTTTCTTCAACTGATCCCACCACGTAGCAGTTTTTCCAAGCAAATGGTATGTGGCAATTCTGGATTCTAGGTAGGATGAGTAGTTGTGAAACTGGAAGTATTTCCTAGTTCCAAGCAACCCAGCTTCATCATCATCTTCCCTTTCTCTTTCACCATCAAAAGATGGTGGATTAAGCTTCCTCAACTCTCCTTGCAAACTTTCTAATTCGTGTCTTTGTCTTTGGTGTCTAACATAAGACACTTATGGACTGCTTATGGAGTCTTCAGATGCATAAGATTTCCTTGTTGAATAAGGAGGTGAGTGATGTCTATGAGTTCTTCTAGCATGTCTTGAATGACCAACTCTTCTATAGTGATCTCTTCTTTCATGATATCTTCCTTCTTCCTCCAGCCTTAAATTTGATCCATTCTTTGCTTGCCTATGCAACTGATTTAGGATTTGCATAACTTGAGCATTTATTTGGTTTTTTTCTCTCATCAACCTCTCATTGTGTTCTTTGTAAATTTGCACTTATATTCTCATGCTTCTCACAGTCTCTATTAATGTTTCTTGTTCCCCTCTGCCCTTGTGCCCATTTGATTCTGTCTCTGCATTACCAACACTGGTATTTTGACATTTAGCTTATTTATCATGACTGAAGTCTCCCTCTCCTTCCTCCATGTCCCAAATATGCATTCTTATATTGAAATGATATGTTTATATCCCCTAATTCTGCAAAATGTGCAAGAAACTATTTTGTTAGAATTATGCATGTTAGAATTTTTTTGTCAATTAATGCTACAAGTCCTTTTTCTGCTTAATTCATGAAGAAATATATCATAATTTCCCAAATTATAATATTTCAAGGTTATTCTTGTTTGAATAAGTATTCCAATGACTACACTCATGCCTCATTCCAATCTTTGAGCTAAAATTTATGACTTCTTGAAAAAACCACTTTCACCCTTTTTGTGCATTTTCTCCACTGGAATAATTTTATTGAAATGTCTTTTGTCAACTGCGGACGAAAATATATCAAGAACTAGAGAAAATTTTATATGAACCATAGATAAAAATAATGACAATGAATTCATAACTATTCTTATATTTTCAAGTTGATGCACCAGTAAAAAACTACAATGATCTATAATCTACAACTTTGTCCTTTTTCACCCCTTTTTCCAGACTAAGAATTTTTAGCAAGACTGGATATCTCACAATATGTGCACTTATGGAAAAATTTCACTAAAATAAAGTTATTTTTCTTGATGAGTATGCAAAATGTCGAGTAACTAAAATTTTTCAGTTTTGTCATCTAGGGTCACTTTTCTTCCTCTAAAAATATCAAAAATCCCAAAAAGTGGCCCGGAATAGTAGATGTTGGCCTATTTCAACATCCCCATACCAATCCCCTTAGTATTTATTTAATTCATTTGTGGGTTATTTATATTTCTACTTTCTAGACTCTCCCAAAGAGTTTCAGCTTAATCTAAACATCTACCAAGAATCTGGACCTAGATATTTAAAAACCATTATTTTGCAATTTCTGACAAATCCAAGCAAATATGGACAATGACCCTCTCTGACACTTTTGTAGATCTTCTCTTTTCGAAAAAAAACCCATGATCTTCATCCAAATTTGATTTGATATGCTCTAGTTATGGCCTAAGTGCAATCTGCACCATCAATCTCAAGTCAGAAGTAATCTGGACCATTGATTTGCGCTCCATTGGCCATCGGTGATCAACATTCTCCTTTGGGGTGAATAACACTTTCCCCAAACTATCGACCCGATCATCTACCATAATCCCAACTTATCGATGACCGATTTGCACACAAATCCAAACCAATTGACTTGGCCCATCAATGGTGAATGGAACTCCCTGCAACTTCAGATGACCCCTGACCATCGGCCCATCAACGATCGATGATCCCTGAAAACTATCGAAAACACTTCCTCTGATGTAGAAACTATGATTATGTGGCATGACACGTGGATACTGACGTGGCATGACACGTGGATGCTGACGTGCCATGACATGTCATCACCCTCTTTTCTCCATTGGCCATCGATGATCTCCGATGTTTTTCCCGAATTTCAATACTTCTCCAAACTCGTCGATCCCCGATCCATTGGCCATCGACGATCTCAGATGTCACTTGGCCAAATTTCAACACTTTGCCAAACTTGTTGATCCCCAATTCATTGGCCATCGACGATCTTAGATGTCACTTAGCCGAACTTCAATACTTCACCAAACTCATCAATCCTCGATCCATCGACCATTGACGATATTAGATGGTGATTTTCAACACTTAGGCAATTTTGCCCAAAACCAGGTGAATCTAGGCTATTGATCTCCAAGCCAAGATGATCTCAACCATTGCTTTTCTCTGACTTCCCAAACAGCCGAAAACGAATACGAACCGTCAATATTCCTCATTTTCCAAACCTCTGAAATGAATCTTAGTTGTTGATCTCATAATTTTGTCAAACTTTGAAGCTTTTTCAATTTTTAAATTTATCAAGGGTGAACCTAGATCGTTGATTTGGATATCGAACATGATCTCAACCGTTGATTCTCTTAACTCTGACCCACGCTACTACAACCATTAAAATATGAATTTTTCAACCTTCAGGGTCCAATTCGGCTTTGCAACTCTGCAAATTGATGCCATTAAACTTACTAAATAATCTTAACTCATTAAAACTTAGGTCTGTTCATGAATTTGGGGATTTTCTCTCAAATTTTTCATCGTCTTTCCCCAATTTTGTACAAATTGACTCTGTGACAACGAATCTACCCAATTTGCACTCGTTTTGGCCCATATCAGTCTAATGTTTGAACTAGAAGCTCTGATACCAATCCGTAACGTACCCAACCACCCATAGGTCGGGCAACACTACTCCAAAAATGCTCTTCAACACTGATTTTAAATTCTTATAACATTTAATTAATAAAGAAGCATGAAAGAACACCATAATAGCACATGCAATAATCAATATTCATGCTACAACATAAAAGAATGTTTAAATGTGCCATGCACAACAATAACCAGCAAGCAGGCACATTAAAGATACACATCTTAGAGATATTAATTAATACACATCGGAAATAAATATAAAATCATAGAAACACATGACACATAGAACTTGTCTTTAACAAAATGAATCACCAAAAAGTTGCAGACAAAGGATGTTCCACCCAACCATAGATGTTGTTATTCCAAGTCTCAATAGTAGGCCACCCCCGATCCAAGGCTATGAATCCACAAGGACAGTTCGAGGGTGTCACTTAGCTTCCAAAACCAATTAGCACTCAAGCTCTGATAAGTTTCTCAACACACAACAATCCAAAGGACATCAACTCTATTCTCTACAGCCTACACAACCCAAGAGAATGGACTCCCTTCTCCGCCACGCAATCCCTCAGGCTTTCCACCTCCTTCCAGGGCTCTAGTGAATCCGGTCAAGAATATCCATGCTAGGACTCTCAAGATTCACAGCTGTCAAAAAAACTTCTGACTCATGTCAATGCATCTCAAACATGCAAACACTAATTCATGGCTAGAATACACTAGTCATTACTACAGCCAATAAACAATGGCCTTTTCCTCAACAGTTTCCCCCCATGTCTCAATCCAAGAACAAGAAATGAATGAGGAATGATAAATGACCAACAATGAATGAAAGAATGAACAAAATCAAGAGTGAATGATGAACAATGAGTGAAGCCCCAAATAGCCCAAAGATGGGTTTATATATTTACTTGGAAATCAAGAACCACGTGGCCTTCCCCAAGAAGCTCATGTAACCACTTCTCTCAATTAAAACAATTATGGGTAAATAAAATAGAATAAAAAGACTTAGCCCCTTTATCCCCCTCTCTCATGGAATAATAGCCCCCTATAACTATTGTCCCTGTCCATCTGGTAGCCAACGATGTATTTTATTATTAATAATGATCAAATCATTACATTTTCTATGCACTCCGGCCTCTTTTAATTGTTTAGGAACTTCACCCTTTCATAAAATAACAAAATACATTTAATCTGGGGACTTAAAATCGAGGTATTACAATATCAAAAGGAAAGTAATTCATGAAAATAAAGGTAGTATTCATTTTGAACAAACTGCCAACAATAAGCAATTTTCAACTAGTGAAACTAACTCTAATAGTGGAGTTAATTATGGTGGGGATCCTAAATTCAACTTTCCCAAGATTTAATTACAGAAGTTTGATGGAGCAGAGGTCTTTACTTGGGTGAATCAAATGGAGCAATATTTTGAACTATATAATATTATGGATGATAAGACAATGATTCACATAAAAACTTTGAACTTTGAGATAAAACCATATCAATGGTATCAATGGATAGTGAAAAGGAAACCCCCTCTTGATCAATGTACTTGGGATTTATTTACAAGAGACTTAAAAACACAATATGCGAAAGTTTGGGAACATGACAACTTCATTCAATTGACAAGAATCAAGCACTCAGGTGATATTGAATATTATAATTCATAATTTTAGGTATTGACCACAAGGGTGGATGGCATAAATGATCAACAATTGTTGGAAGTTTACATGGGTGGATTAAAATAAGACATTAAACATGAGATTTTCTTAAGACATCCTACAAATATTATGGAAGCCAAGAAAAATGATCGTCATATTCAAGCCAAGAATAAGGCTACACACAAGTCTACCAGTGGAGCATACACAGGAAGCATAGATCATTTTGGGGCTCATAAGACAATCGTACCTCAACCAAAAAGGCTGGCACCTCAACAAATGGATGAAAGAAGAGAAAAGGGACTATGTTTCAATTGTGACAACAAGTACGGTAAGGGGCATAAATGCAGTGAGAAGAAAGTATTCTACATAGATAATGAAGAGGAAGAAGATCAAGAATTGGAACGATCACAAGATCTAAAGATAGAAGAGACTACTCCAACAATATATTGTCATGTATTGGATGAAATTAGTACTCCACAAACCCTCAAGATAGAAGGATTTATCAAAAATAAAAAGGTAACTGTAACGAACCTCCTCGTTACGTCGACAAACCTCTTAGAACAAGTGCAATTTTTTTTTGTTTAAAGGTGTGTGCGTGCGTGTAAAAGGGAAATAAATACATTCGACTCTACATCGCCACCCGATGACGAACAAGGCGCAAACCACGACGAACACAACAAGACGACATAAGATGCACAACAAGTAACTGCATGCATTTAATGACGATCAATCGATAATAAGTAAGACTGACTACGCGCTCGTCCTACCCTGCAATGGTTAGGACCTCCAAGACACATAAGCAACGCTCAAGCCCAGGTTCCCATCGATTTTAACCACTTAAGGTCTCAGGGCTGGTGACTGTTCTGAGGAACATGGAGGTGTCTACATCCCGCATGACACAAGCAGACCAAGCAATTAAATGATCACAACCCAATACAACAATTATTAAATGAACAAACATGTCCTCTACAGAATGCGCAAGTCAGAAGGACTCCGACAACGGCCAACCATTGTCAAGACAAGGTATTTCTACAACTCAAATGGCATTAACTATAGACCAAATACTTCATTTAAATTCCAATAATCGACGAGTTACCCAACCCAACCTTAG